>OY759273.1:4184896-4327396 GCA_963662155.1 Lamellibrachia columna
AGAGTCATTAAGCATGATACATACAAACAAACCAGAGTTCAGTTAAAAGAATGATACATACAACAAACCAGAGTCGTTAAGCATGATACATACAAACAAACCAGAGTCATTAAGCATGATACATACAAACAAACCAGAGTCATTAAGCATGATACATACAAACAAACCAGATCATTAAGCATGATACATACAAACAAACCAGAGTCGTTAAGCATGATACATACAAACAAACAGAGTCGTAAGCATGATACATACAACAAACCAGAGTCATTAAGCATGATACATACAAACAAACCAGAGTCGTTAAGCATGATACATACAAACAAACCAGAGTCATTAAGCATGATACATACAAACAAACCAGAGTCATTAAGCATGATACATACAAACAAACCAGAGTCATTAAGCATGATACATACAAACAAACCAGAGTCATTAAGCATGATACATACAAACAAACCAGAGTCATTAAGCATGATACATACAAACAAACCAGAGTCGTTAAGCATGATACATACAAACAAACCAGAGTCGTTAAGCATGATACATACAAACAAACCAGAGTCATTAAGCATGATACATACAAACAAACCAGAGTCATTAAGCATGATACATACAAACAAACCAGAGTCATTAAGCATGATACATACAAACAAACCAGAGTCATTAAGCATGATACATACAAACAAACCAGAGTCATTAAGCATGATACATACAAACAAACCAGAGTCATTAAGCATGATACATACAAACAAACCAGAGTCATTAAGCATGATACATACAAACAAACCAGAGTCATTAAGCATGATACATACAAACAAACCAGAGTCATTAAGCATGATACATACAAACAAACCAGAGTCATTAAGCATGATACATACAAACAAACCAGAGTCATTAAGCATGATACATACAAACAAACCAGAGTCATTAAGCATGATACATACAAACAAACCAGAGTCATTAAGCATGATACATACAAACAAACCAGAGTCATTAAGCATGATACATACAAACAAACCAGAGTCATTAAGCATGATACATACAAACAAACCAGAGTCATTAAGCATGATACATACAAACAAACCAGAGTCATTAAGCATGATACATACAAACAAACCAGAGTCATTAAGCATGATACATACAAACAAACCAGAGTCATTAAGCATGATACATACAAACAAACCAGAGTCATTAAGCATGATACATACAAACAAACCAGAGTCATTAAGCATGATACATACAAACAAACCAGAGTCATTAAGCATGATACATACAAACAAACCAGAGTCATTAAGCATGATACATACAAACAAACCAGAGTCATTAAGCATGATACATACAAACAAACCAGAGTCATTAAGCATGATACATACAAACAAACCAGAGTCATTAAGCATGATACATACAAACAAACCAGAGTCATTAAGCATGATACATACAAACAAACCAGAGTCATTAAGCATGATACATACAAACAAACCAGAGTCATTAAGCATGATACATACAAACAAACCAGAGTCATTAAGCATGATACATACAAACAAACCAGAGTCATTAAGCATGATACATACAAACAAACCAGAGTCATTAAGCATGATACATACAAACAAACCAGAGTCATTAAGCATGATACATACAAACAAACCAGAGTCATTAAGCATGATACATACAAACAAACCAGAGTCATTAAGCATGATACATACAAACAAACCAGAGTCATTAAGCATGATACATACAAACAAACCAGAGTCATTAAGCATGATACATACAAACAAACCAGAGTCATTAAGCATGATACATACAAACAAACCAGAGTCATTAAGCATGATACATACAAACAAACCAGAGTCATTAAGCATGATACATACAAACAAACCAGAGTCATTAAGCATGATACATACAAACAAACCAGAGTCATTAAGCATGATACATACAAACAAACCAGAGTCATTAAGCATGATACATACAAACAAACCAGAGTCATTAAGCATGATACATACAAACAAACCAGAGTCATTAAGCATGATACATACAAACAAACCAGAGTCATTAAGCATGATACATACAAACAAACCAGAGTCATTAAGCATGATACATACAAACAAACCAGAGTCATTAAGCATGATACATACAAACAAACCAGAGTCATTAAGCATGATACATACAAACAAACCAGAGTCATTAAGCATGATACATACAAACAAACCAGAGTCATTAAGCATGATACATACAAACAAACCAGAGTCATTAAGCATGATACATACAAACAAACCAGAGTCATTAAGCATGATACATACAAACAAACCAGAGTCATTAAGCATGATACATACAAACAAACCAGAGTCATTAAGCATGATACATACAAACAAACCAGAGTCATTAAGCATGATACATACAAACAAACCAGAGTCATTAAGCATGATACATACAAACAAACCAGAGTCATTAAGCATGATACATACAAACAAACCAGAGTCATTAAGCATGATACATACAAACAAACCAGAGTCATTAAGCATGATACATACAAACAAACCAGAGTCATTAAGCATGATACATACAAACAAACCAGAGTCATTAAGCATGATACATACAAACAAACCAGAGTCATTAAGCATGATACATACAAACAAACCAGAGTCATTAAGCATGATACATACAAACAAACCAGAGTCATTAAGCATGATACATACAAACAAACCAGAGTCATTAAGCATGATACATACAAACAAACCAGAGTCATTAAGCATGATACATACAAACAAACCAGAGTCATTAAGCATGATACATACAAACAAACCAGAGTCATTAAGCATGATACATACAAACAAACCAGAGTCATTAAGCATGATACATACAAACAAACCAGAGTCATTAAGCATGATACATACAAACAAACCAGAGTCATTAAGCATGATACATACAAACAAACCAGAGTCATTAAGCATGATACATACAAACAAACCAGAGTCATTAAGCATGATACATACAAACAAACCAGAGTCATTAAGCATGATACATACAAACAAACCAGAGTCATTAAGCATGATACATACAAACAAACCAGAGTCATTAAGCATGATACATACAAACAAACCAGAGTCATTAAGCATGATACATACAAACAAACCAGAGTCATTAAGCATGATACATACAAACAAACCAGAGTCATTAAGCATGATACATACAAACAAACCAGAGTCATTAAGCATGATACATACAAACAAACCAGAGTCATTAAGCATGATACATACAAACAAACCAGAGTCATTAAGCATGATACATACAAACAAACCAGAATCATTAAGCATGATACATACAAACAAACCAGAGTCATTAAGCATGATACATACAAACAAACCAGAGTCATTAAGCATGATACATACAAACAAACCAGAGTCATTAAGCATGATACATACAAACAAACCAGAGTCATTAAGCATGATACATACAAACAAACCAGAGTCATTAAGCATGATACATACAAACAAACCAGAGTCATTAAGCATGATACATACAAACAAACCAGAGTCATTAAGCATGATACATACAAACAAACCAGAGTCGTTAAGCATGATACATACAAACAAACCAGAGTCATTAAGCATGATACATACAAACAAACCAGAGTCGTTAAGCATGATACATACAAACAAACCAGAGTCGTTAAGCATGATACATACAAACAAACCAGAGTCATTAAGCATGATACATACAAACAAACCAGAGTCATTAAGCATGATACATACAAACAAACCAGAATCATTAAGCATGATACATACAAACAAACCAGAGTCATTAAGCATGATACATACAAACAAACCAGAATCATTAAGCATGATACATACAAACAAACCAGAGTCATTAAGCATGATACATACAAACAAACCAGTCATTAAGCATGATACATACAAACGAACCAGAGTCATTAAGCATGATACATACAAACAAACCAGAGTCATTAAGCATGATACATACAAACGAACCAGAGTCATTAAGCATGATACATACAAACAAACCAGAGTCATTAAGCATGATACATACAAACAAACCAGAGTCATTAAGCATGATACATACAAACAAACCAGAGTCATTAAGCATGATACATACAAACAAACCAGAGTCATTAAGCATGATACATACAAACAAACCAGAGTCATTAAGCATGATACATACAAACAAACCAGAGTCATTAAGCATGATACATACAAACAAACCAGAGTCATTAAGCATGATACATACAAACAAACCAGAGTCATTAAGCCTGATACATACAAACAAACCAGAGTCATTAAGCATGATACATACAAACAAACCAGAGTCATTAAGCATGATACATACAAACAAACCAGAGTCATTAAGCATGACACATACAAACAAACCAGAGTCATTAAGCATGATACATACAAACAAACCAGAGTCATTAAGCATGATACATACAAACAAACCAGAGTCATTAAGCATGATACATACAAACAAACCAGAGTCATTAAGCATGATACATACAAACAAACCAGAGTCATTAAGCATGATACATACAAACAAACCAGAGTCATTAAGCATGATACATACAAACAAACCAGAGTCATTAAGCATGATACATACAAACAAACCAGAGTCATTAAGCATGATACATACAAACAAACCAGAGTCATTAAGCATGATACATACAAACAAACCAGAGTCATTAAGCATGATACATACAAACAAACCAGAGTCATTAAGCATGATACATACAAACAAACCAGAGTCATTAAGCATGATACATACAAACAAACCAGAGTCATTAAGCATGATACATACAAACAAACCAGAGTCATTAAGCATGATACATACAAACAAACCAGAGTCATTAAGCATGATACATACAAACAAACCAGAGTCATTAAGCATGATACATACAAACAAACCAGAGTCATTAAGCATGATACATACAAACAAACCAGAATCATTAAGCATGATACATACAAACAAACCAGAATCATTAAGCATGATACATACAAACAAACCAGAGTCATTAAGCATGATACATACAAACAAACCAGAGTCATTAAGCATGATACATACAAACAAACCAGAGTCATTAAGCATGATACATACAAACAAACCAGAGTCATTAAGCATGATACATACAAACAAACCAGAGTCGTTAAGCATGATACATACAAACAAACCAGAGTCGTTAAGCATGATACATACAAACAAACCAGAGTCGTTAAGCATGATACATACAAACAAACCAGAGTCGTTAAGCATGATACATACAAACAAACCAGAGTCATTAAGCATGATACATACAAACAAACCAGAGTCGTTAAGCATGATACATACAAACAAACCAGAGTCGTTAAGCATGATACATACAAACAAACCAGAGTCATTAAGCATGATACATACAAACAAACCAGAGTCATTAAGCATGATACATACAAACAAACCAGAATCATTAAGCATGATACATACAAACAAACCAGAGTCATTAAGCATGATACATACAAACAAACCAGAATCATTAAGCATGATACATACAAACAAACCAGAGTCATTAAGCATGATACATACAAACAAACCAGTCATTAAGCATGATACATACAAACGAACCAGAGTCATTAAGCATGATACATACAAACAAACCAGAGTCATTAAGCATGATACATACAAACGAACCAGAGTCATTAAGCATGATACATACAAACAAACCAGAGTCATTAAGCATGATACATACAAACAAACCAGAGTCATTAAGCATGATACATACAAACAAACCAGAGTCATTAAGCATGATACATACAAACAAACCAGAGTCATTAAGCATGATACATACAAACAAACCAGAGTCATTAAGCATGATACATACAAACAAACCAGAGTCATTAAGCATGATACATACAAACAAACCAGAGTCATTAAGCATGATACATACAAACAAACCAGAGTCATTAAGCCTGATACATACAAACAAACCAGAGTCATTAAGCATGATACATACAAACAAACCAGAGTCATTAAGCATGATACATACAAACAAACCAGAGTCATTAAGCATGACACATACAAACAAACCAGAGTCATTAAGCATGACACATACAAACAAACCAGAGTCATTAAGCATGACACATACAAACAAACCAGAATCATTAAGCATGATACATACAAACAAACCAGAATCATTAAGCATGATACATACAAACAAACCAGAGTCATTAAGCATGATACATACAAACAAACCAGAGTCATTAAGCATGATACATACAAACAAACCAGAGTCATTAAGCATGATACATACAAACAAACCAGAGTCATTAAGCATGATACATACAAACAAACCAGAGTCATTAAGCATGATACATACAAACAAACCAGAATCATTAAGCATGATACATACAAACAAACCAGAATCATTAAGCATGATACATACAAACAAACCAGAGTCATTAAGCATGATACATACAAACAAACCAGAGTCATTAAGCATGATACATACAAACAAACCAGAGTCATTAAGCATGATACATACAAACAAACCAGAGTCATTAAGCATGATACATACAAACAAACCAGAGTCATTAAGCATGATACATACAAACAAACCAGAATCATTAAGCATGATACATACAAACAAACCAGAGTCATTAAGCATGATACATACAAACAAACCAGAGTCATTAAGCATGATACATACAAACAAACCAGAGTCATTAAGCATGATACATACAAACAAACCAGAGTCATTAAGCATGATACATACAAACAAACCAGAGTCATTAAGCATGATACATACAAACAAACCAGAGTCATTAAGCATGATACATACAAACAAACCAGAGTCATTAAGCATGATACATACAAACAAACCAGAGTCATTAAGCATGATACATACAAACAAACCAGAGTCATTAAGCATGATACATACAAACAAACCAGAGTCATTAAGCATGATACATACAAACAAACCAGAGTCATTAAGCATGATACATACAAACAAACCAGAGTCATTAAGCATGATACATACAAACAAACCAGAGTCATTAAGCATGATACATACAAACAAACCAGAGTCATTAAGCATGATACATACAAACAAACCAGAGTCATTAAGCATGATACATACAAACAAACCAGAGTCGTTAAGCATGATACATACAAACAAACCAGAGTCGTTAAGCATGATACATACAAACAAACCAGAGTCGTTAAGCATGATACATACAAACAAACCAGAGTCATTAAGCATGATACATACAAACAAACCAGAGTCATTAAGCATGATACATACAAACAAACCAGAATCATTAAGCATGATACATACAAACAAACCAGAGTCATTAAGCATGATACATACAAACAAACCAGAGTCATTAAGCATGATACATACAAACAAACCAGAGTCATTAAGCATGATACATACAAACAAACCAGAGTCATTAAGCATGATACATACAAACAAACCAGAGTCATTAAGCATGATACATACAAACAAACCAGAGTCATTAAGCATGATACATACAAACAAACCAGAGTCATTAAGCATGATACATACAAACAAACCAGAGTCATTAAGCATGATACATACAAACAAACCAGAGTCATTAAGCATGATACATACAAACAAACCAGAGTCATTAAGCATGATACATACAAACAAACCAGAGTCGTTAAGCATGATACATACAAACAAACCAGAGTCGTTAAGCATGATACATACAAACAAACCAGAGTCGTTAAGCATGATACATACAAACAAACCAGAGTCGTTAAGCATGATACATACAAACAAACCAGAGTCGTTAAGCATGATACATACAAACAAACCAGAGTCATTAAGCATGACACATACAAACAAACCAGAGTCATTAAGCATGACACATACAAACAAACCAGAGTCATTAAGCATGACACATACAAACAAACCAGAGTCATTAAGCATGACACATACAAACAAACCAGAATCATTAAGCATGATACATACAAACAAACCAGAATCATTAAGCATGATACATACAAACAAACCAGAGTCATTAAGCATGATACATACAAACAAACCAGAGTCATTAAGCATGATACATACAAACAAACCAGAGTCATTAAGCATGATACATACAAACAAACCAGAGTCATTAAGCATGATACATACAAACAAACCAGAGTCATTAAGCATGATACATACAAACAAACCAGAATCATTAAGCATGATACATACAAACAAATATCTGCTTACAGTTGGCATGTATTATGATGACAAATCAAGAAATCTTTGGATATGATGAAAACACACTTAAAATTTATACATGTTGTAGTTTCCTGTAATATTAGATTCTGCAGAGACAGCGATGTCACTGGCAGAATGTATAGAGCGGTTGTCAGGGGAGGTAACTTGTGTCTGATTGTCAGGGGAGGTAAATTGTGTCTGATTGTCAGAGGAGGTACCTTGTGTGTGATTTTCAGGGGAGGTAACTTGTGTTTGATTGTCAGGGGAGGTTACTTGTGTCTGATTGTCAGGGAAGATAACTTGTGTGTGATTGTCAGGGGAGGTAACTTGTATCTGATTGTCAGGGGAGGTAACTTGTGTCTGATTGTCAGAGGAGGTACCTTGTGTGTGATTTTCAGGGGAGGTAATATTAGATTCTGCAGAGACAGCGATGTCACTGGCAGAATGTATAGAGCGGTTGTCAGGGGAGGTAACTTGTGTCTGATTGTCAGGGGAGGTAAATTGTGTCTGATTGTCAGAGGAGGTACCTTGTGTGTGATTTTCAGGGGAGGTAACTTGTGTTTGATTGTCAGGGGAGGTTACTTGTGTCTGATTGTCAGGGAAGATAACTTGTGTGTGATTGTCAGGGGAGGTAACTTGTATCTGATTGTCAGGGGAGGTAACTTGTGTCTGATTGTCAGAGGAGGTACCTTGTGTGTGATTTTCAGGGGAGGTAACTTGTGTTTGATTGTCAGGGGAGGTTACTTGTGTCTGATTGTCAGGGAAGATAACTTGTGTGTGATTGTCAGGGGAGGTTACTTGTGTGTGATTGTCAGGGGAGGTAACTTGTGTGTGATTGTCAGGGGAGGTTACTTGTGTCTGATTGTCAGGGAAGATAACTTGTGTGTGATTGTCAGGGGAGGTAACTTGTATCTGATTGTCAGGGGAGGTAACTTGTGTCTGATTGTCAGGGGAGGTTACTTGTGTCTGATTGTCAGGAGAGGTAACATGTGTCTGATTGTCAGGGGAGGTAACTTGTGATTCACTTATGTAGACTGATGTCAGACAGCATGTTATACACATCTACACATGTGAATGTAGTCATAAAACTAGAGGTTGCAACTGCATGCATGGGTCATTAAATATGTGATGTCTTCAGGCAGACGGCTCCTCCAGGGAATGTTATTAGCTTGTTATTGCAAAGGCAGAACGACAGACAAATATACTTTTACATCATATTTTACATCATATTGTTAGCGTAGTTTTGTTCATATTTATATGCAAAATTTTTCACATTTTTCACGTGTCCTCTGCTGCTGTCTCAAAGCTTTGGCAATTTCGTTCATCCCACATTTCCACAGTTCACTCAGCTGTATAAATGAGTACGTGGCTACAGACAGAGGTGGATATCTGAACGAATAGTCTTCGTGCAGTAATTGCCACTTGATATGATTATACACAGCCCTGTATACCAGCAACGTCTAGGCTTGTGTCTCTCCTTGCCACTTGGTATGATTATACATAACAGCAACATCTGGGCTTGTGTCTCTCCTTGCCACTTGGTATGATTATACATAACAGCAACATCTAGGTTTGTGTCTCTCCTTGCCACTTGGTATGATTATACACAACAGAAATGTCTAGGCTTGTGTCTCTCCTTGCCACTTGGTATGATTATATATAACAGCAACATCTAGGCTTGTGTCTCTCCTTGCCACTTGGTATGATTATACACAACAGAAATGTCTAGGCTTGTGTCTCTCCTTGCCACTTGGTATGATTATATATAACAGCAACATCTAGGCTTGTGTCTCTCCTTGCCACTTGGTATGATTATATATAACAGCAATGTCTAGGCTTGTGTCTCTTCTAGAAATCACTAAGTGGATAGACGTGGGATCGCCAGTAGATATTTAACAAGATTTAACAAGATTTGCCATCCAAGCCAAAGGCCCAGATGGCAAGTGGACAAGGAAGCCATTGGCTTATCGAGAGTCCAACAATGTTCATCTACTTATAACCCGCCCTCCTGAGATATGTGTCAACCTTGTTTTTAAACATATTCACGCTGCTAGCAGTTACACAATCTGTAGACAATTTGTTCCATTCATTTATTGTCCTCTGTGAGAACGAGTGCTTCCTGATGTCCAATCTACATTGATCCTTTACTAATTTTACCTCATGTCCTCTAGTTCTGCTATCCTTCTTGAGTGAGAAAAACATATTTCTATCAATATTTTCATACCCATTCAATATCTTAAAAACTTCAATCTGATCTCCTCTTAACCTCCTTGTCTCTAGAGTTGTTAAACCACATTCTTTCAGGCGTTCTTCATAACTAAGGTCTCTCAGTTCTGGAATCATTTTAGTTGCTCTCCTTTGTATGCGTTCAAGCGTATCTATATCTTTCTTATGATATGGTCTCCATGCTTGTATACAGTATTCTAAATGAGGTCTAACTATTGCTTTATAAAGAGGTATAATTAACTTTTTTCCCTTGTATGTTATGTTTCTTCTAATCAATCCAAGAATTTGATTACCCTTTGAAGCTGCAATATTATCTACTTAGATTTTTAGAAAGCTTTTGACAAAGTGCCACATCAAAGATTACTACTTAAATTAAAAGCCCATGGTATCGGGGATAGCATAACTGACTGGATAGAACAATGGCTGACTGACAGAAGACAACGAGTTGTAGTAGATGGAGAAGTTTCAAATTGGAAATCGGTTTTGAGTGGGGTACCTCAAGGATCAGTATTAGGACCTATATTATTCTTAATTTATATCAATGACTTGGACGACAGTATAACAAGTAACGTACTGAAATTTGCAGATGACACAAAACTGTTTAGAAAGGTTAATACTGATGGTGATAAACAACATTTACAAAACGATCTAGACAGATTAGTGAAATGGTCTGAGAAATGGCAGATGTTGTTCAATTTTGGGAAATGTAAATGCCTACATACAGGACATGGGAACTTGAATGTAAACTATAAAATGGGAGATACTGTTCTGGGTACTACTGTAAAAGAAAAGGACTTAGGAGTTACAATAAGCGCTGATATGAAAGTTTCAGAGCAGTGTGGTATTGCAGCTTCAAAGGGTAATCAAATTCTTGGATTGATTAGAAGAAACATACCATACAAGGGAAAAAAGTTAATTATACCTCTTTATAAAGCAATAGTTAGACCTCATTTAGAATACTGTATACAAGCATGGAGACCATATCGTAAGAAGGATATAGATACGCTTGAACGCATACAAAGGAGAGCAACTAAAATGATTCCAGAACTGAGAGACCTTAGTTATGAAGAACGCCTGAAAGAATGTGGTTTAACAACTCTAGAGACAAGGAGGTTAAGAGGAGATCAGATTGAAGTTTTTAAGATATTGAATGGGTATGAAAATATTGATAGAAATATGTTTTTCTCACTCAAGAAGGATAGCAGAACTAGAGGACATGAGGTAAAATTAGTAAAGGATCAATGTAGATTGGACATCAGGAAGCACTCGTTCTCACAGAGGACAATAAATGAATGGAACAAATTGTCTACAGATTGTGTAACTGCTAGCAGCGTGAATATGTTTAAAAACAAGGTTGACACATATCTCAGGAGGGCGGGCTATAAGTAGATGTACATTGTTGGACTCTCGATAAGCCAATGGCTTCCTTGTCCACTTGCCATCTGGGCCTTTGGCTTGGATGGCAAATCTTGTTAAATCTTGTTAAATCAGGAAGCACTCGTTCTCACAGAGGACAATAAATGAATGGAACAAATTGGCTTGGATGGCAAATCTTGTTAAATCTTGCCACTTGGTATGATTATATATAGCAGCAACATCTAGGTTTGTGTCTCTCCTTGCGACTTGGTATGATTATACATAACAGCAATGTCTAGGCTTGTGTCTCTCCTTGCCACTTGGTTGATTATATATAACAACAACATCTAGGCTTGTGTCTCTCCTTGCCACTTGGTTGATTATATATAACAACAACATCTAGGGTTGTGTATCTCCTTGCCACTTGGTTGATTATATATAACAACAACATCTAGGGTTGTGTCTCTCCTTGCCACTGACATTCAGTGCTAAAAATCATAGCAACAGGATTCTAAGAAAGTGTCGGCAGCATGTTTGTTTTTTCATGTTCTTGTTATCTGTTGGTGAGACATCATGCTTGAAATTATGTTTTCCTTGACTGGTGAGAGACAGTAAGTGGCTATGGGAAAGTTGAATGAGATTACTGGCAACATTTCTAGTCAAAGTGCCAGAGGCGGTATGCCAAAGCACATTCGCACATGTAAGCCCACGTGCACACATGGCATTACCAGAGTTGTCATTAGAGGCAAAGAGAATAGCATCCGCATATAAGAGGCAGTGGGTATGGTATTATGATGTTAATTACAAGACTGTAACTATATGTAACAAGAGTTTGTGGAGTTTAATAATGCAATGCTGTGATTCTAACTGGCTTTGTCAATTTGTGAGAACTTCCCTTTTAAAGGGAAAAACTTTAAATCACCCTCCAGGCAGGTTTTAAATCACCCTCCAGGAAGGTTTTATTTCTTCTGTGGCCTGCTTCCTTGGCTAAGGATCTCTGTAGCCATGTGGCGAGGCCATTAGATAAAACATATGTTTAGTACAGTGTTATCTCCTTCCCTTACCCCAGAAGGCAATAAACACTGCACAATGTTCTGCTCCCCTTAGCCAGGGCTTAAAACCCATTTCGTCCATTGGGAATCAGGTTCGTTGATATTCATATCTGTCAGTGCATGAATAACTTAAGTAATACACATGGTCGGTTTAATAAAAGACTGCGCACTTTTGTTAAAATCATCTAAAGAATTGACTTTGATTGTTATTGTCTAACTTGTGAAAGACTAAATAACCGCATGTTCCTGGCTCGGCTAGTCTCGGCCACTGTCACATGACTTCGACTGGGCCCAATCAAAAATCATTTAAGTAATAGTTTGTCCGCTGATTTCTAAGTAACATCAACGAGGACTTTTAGATGTAATATTATGCATATAACAAAGTAACAATGTGATTTGATAAACATAGTTACTCTGAAAGTGAGTGAAGTCTTGGCTGTCTTGTGTATAACCAGGAATTGTACAGATTGATCCCATGGGTAGTTTTTTTTTACAAAAAACCCTGGGTTATTTGCAGTTGATACCAAGATGTGACATCTATGAATTAAAGTCAAACTTGAAACAGTTGACAAGACATATTACAAGGAGATGGGACATTAAGTTTGAAGGTGCATAATTAATGCTGCAGAGAGAATGGACTGACATTGAAGTGTATATTGGCAATCTGGTAGTTTTAAGCACCTATTACTGCGAGTAAGTATTTCATTACTCCTGATGATTCTATTGGCCGTGTAGGGGGCGTCCCAACCCCAACTGTTGATAATATTTTCATCAAAAATAAGAAAACTGAAACATAACAATTTAATTTGATGATAGATTAGCAATCAGTACCTATGACCCAATAGCCCAAGGCTTACATGGTACTGTAGCTTTCTTTTGCGTCGGGCTATGGTATCACTAAAAGCCATGGAGCTCTCTACATGAGAGGTAAATGTGAGAGCTCTTTAGATGTCATTGAATTGGTGCCTGGAGCAGAGTATGTTTTATGAAGCTGGAGGTGTGAAGTCGCCATATAAAAACTATTCACAAAAGGTCCCCTTGTTGTGTTGAGAGCTGTAGCCAGTGGTGTTTCTGTGATGTTGCTTGCCCAGCCCGCTGGCCTGGCCCGAAGTGTTCCTCTGACACATTGGCCCAGCAGCCCTAGCACCAGTTACAAGGCCACTTCCTCAGCTCCAGGCCAGAGTCTCTTTGATGTCCGCATCCACTGCTCACAGTAGTGTTAATTTTAGTTTGGGCAACCTTAAAAAAGTGGCATTTGGCACTGTGCCAAGATGCCTTGTGGGTTACCCAGATTACCAATCACTTGACAGTTATGTTTCAATTCCAGATTATTTATCTTCGGGATCCTCTTGACATAAAGAATTCCTGTCTTTGAACATTATTTGGATGCCGAGTTGAATACATCAGATCGTGTGTTTACTGGGACAGCCTGATCAAGTGGGAAACATCCAGTTTTTTATTTATTTTTTATTTTCATTCACACAAATAAAACCGTTTTTGATATCATCCCTGTGTTCGGTGAACCGTGGTGAATTTTGCAATGCCTCAAGTGATTTATGCTGTGGTTTCTGGCCCCTGCTGTTGCCTTCACAGATCATGCCGCCTGTCAACCAGGACAAATTAATTGCACCATCAAAATATAATTTACATACTGACAGTGCTGTTTGCCAGGTTAGTAGGCAAGTAGCAAGGTACGTGTCATATGGCAGCACCTATGACTGGACTCTAAAACACATGTCCACGACAACAACATATAGATGGGAGCACCCAGTGGAATCGTAAATCTTAAATAATTTTATTCATATAACAGGAAAATCATGTCTTACTCCCACCACAGGTCATAGTAACCTTGTACTGAAATGAGAATAATGAAATGGCCCAAAACCGAAACTGAAACAACCCCAACTGTATATAAATATTTCAGAGACCGAGAGAAGAGGTCACATTAGTGAAATGTGATGAAAACTCTCATCAATTTCAAGATTTTGATGAGGAGATGAGAAGAGAAATGTAATTCAGGAGGGGTGTTTGATATAAGGGTGGTCATTATGTGTTTGTGAGTGTACATGAATGTGTACATGCATGCGTGCACACAAATATGACCGTTTGGTTTACAGTTCTTTTGACGTTTTTTTTTACATATCATCCCAATGAGGCAGTGTTTGCCTCTGTGCCAGATGTTGTAGGTGGAAAACAGAGGCAGTGTATTCATCTGCCTGTGTATGAATACTTAATGACCTGATATTGGCAGAACAAAAGACATTAGTAGTGTGAGTAATGTAGCAACACAGGCACTGTAGATTACACACGTTTCCTGACATGGACCACTAAACTTGATAGAATTACATTACAGGTGGCTGAATATATTGTCTGTGGGTCCAGTAGGCATGTTCAACCGCTGCCGTAGCTCGTTAATAATCAGTTTTATTGTAGCGCTGAGCTCAACACCTTTAACCACAGTATCAATACTGCTAACACAGACAACTTTGACCACATTGTAACACTGCTAACAATAACATCGTGGAACACAACTCCAACACTGCTAACCATGAAACAATGAAATACAATTCCAACACTGCTAACCACAGCCCCATGAAACACAACTCCAACACTGCTAACAAAAACATCATGGAACACAACTCCAACACTGCTAACCACAACACCATGAAACACAACTCCAGTACTGCTAACCACAGACCCATGAAACACAACTGCAACACTGCTAACCACATCACCATGAAACAACTGCAACACTGCTAACCATAAAACCATGAAACACAACTCCAACACTGCTAACCACAGCTCCATGAAACACAACTCCAACACTGCTAACCATGAAACCATGAAACACTCCTACACTCCTAACCACAACACCATGAAACACAACTACAATACCATGAAACACAAATTCAACACTACATGCCACAACACCGTGAAACACAACTCCAACACTGCTAGCCACAACACCATCAAACACAACTCCAACACTTCTAGCCACAACACCATCAAACACAACTCCAACACTGCTAGCCACACCACCATCAAACACAACTCCAACACTGCTAGCCACACCACCATCAAACACAACTCCAACACTGCTAGCCACAACATCATGAAACACAACTCCAACACTGCTAGCCACAACACCATCAAACACAACTCCAACACTGCTAGCCACAACACCATCAAACACAACTCCAACACTGCTAGCCACACCACCATCAAACACAACTCCAACACTGCTAGCCACAACATCATGAAACACAACTCCAACACTGCTAGCCACAACACTATCAAACACAACTCCAACACTGCTAACCACAACATCATGAAACACAACTCCAACACTGCTAGCCACAACACCATCAAACACAACTCCAACACGGCTAGCCACAACACCACCAAACACAACTCCAACACTGCTAGCAACATCTAACATAAAACAATTATAATACTACAAGTAAAGAGCTTAGGGGTTAGACAATTTGCTCTCAAATGGGTCTGACATTTTGAGGGCAAGCCCCACACCTGTGATGTAAACACAGGGTTTGTGCCCCCCACTACTTGGGCAGAAAATGTCTTGCTGCCAGGAGTCATTATGGCTCCTACTAACAGCTGTCTGGATAACTACAACTATCATAAATCAAGCGCTAGTGCTGCACAAGTTAATGCGGATGTGTATTTTTTGTTCCCGCCATGCTGACGCCACCTATCAGTTGGTTGTGCGTGGTTTGCTACATAGACAAGATAAACGTTCATTCTAGTGAATGTTATCCCATTTATGTTTTGATTTACCTCGCACTAACCTACCTGTTCACTGCTACCCTAGACATTCAGTTTTATATTATGCATAAACAGCAAATCTTACCTGCAATTATGATCTTTTTATTCATATCTGTAGTTCTATTAGATATGTATCTAATCATCACTCAATAGATATTTTATTTACAATTAATTTCTATCAACACTGCAGATTAGGCATAATTTCAGTTGACATTGCCGATATGTCTAATCTGTTAAAGATAAATTGGGTACCAGTAATAGAGTTGTGGAGACAATGTGTATTGTAACACTTAAAGATAATATCCATTCCTGAATAAAATGCCCTGCAGTGGCTAATCCTATCAACAGCTTTACAATGGCCAATTACAATGGCCAATTATGTTTATATGTGCTCTTCCTGCTTGACTGAGACCTTCTGTGGCCTTGTTACATAACCTGCTCCATGCTGGCATTCAATGGCTTATGTTTGTCCCAAGGACAGGAGAAAGAGACAGGAGGACAACGTTCACATGTGGCAGTTCCTGTTGCTGTCTATTTCTTTTTTTAATGTTCTTGTTTCATAAACATCTCTAAACGGTTATTATCAGCGGCTTCTGTTACACCAACACAAGTCACTAAATACAGACACACAGTTGTATTCATTGCTTGACTGGTTCAGGGTTTTAATGTATTTATCCTGTATTGTGTACATTTAATAGTAGACAAATACAAATGGATCTTCTTGCAAGTTTCATTTAAACATTAGGTTGAGCAATACTTGGGAAGAAAATTATGTGCCATTAACAGTAATAGTTGCTAATAAAATATAGGGATGTCACCACAATAGGAAAACACTTTCTCAAACAGAAATTAAGAGGAAACTTAAAGCAGTCAGGAAACTCTGGACAACCGGGATGACACATCTTTCTTGACCTTCAGTGACCTTCACCACCAGGAGACATTTACTGCCATTAAAGATAATTGGGACCAGAGTGAATCCTGCTTCCCTGTCATCCTTCTTCCATGTTGTTGACTTATCCCACAGAATCCAGACCCCTATTCCTATACCTTCAGTTTCATTTGTCACTTAATACAAGTGTAAAACCCTATTTGGTCCATTCCCCATTTGGTCAGGGATGTTATTTTTGGCTGTGGGCCAATAATGGTTGATGCTACCAACTAAATGCTGTATACTACTGGAGTATGCTTTTTATGGAGTTGTAATACATTACAAATACATGAAATATCTATCACCATTAACATACTATTCCATATCTCTGACATTTTCAACACATGTTACTCACGTATACTGCACAAAACGTAAAGTTTATCTGATGACAAACCGAAATAATTTGTATTGCCACCAGTTGTGTCGGTAGCCACTATGATTGTAGGCTTCAAGTTGTGAACTGGCAGTCTCTTGAAGATATTTCTTGTCACCTTTAAGTATGGCTTAATGAAAACAATAAAGTTTGCTTATTTGCTTTGTTATGTTTAACTTGGCACCAACTTGACTTGTTATATAAACTTTGTTATGTTTAACTTGGCACCAACTTGACTTGTTATATAAACTTTGTTATGTTTAACTTGGCACCAACTTGACTTGTTATATAAACTCCACGCAAGTGCACTTTATGGACAAAAGAACATTATTACCTAATGACCATAAACACACATCAAAGAAATAAGAAAAGAAGGTAATCTTACTGAATGATCTTAATAAGATGTTTGTATTGTGGTTTTAATGAAAATCAACTGCTGTGTTTACATTTACCTCGTTCATTCACCTTACACCATATCAAACTATCCATTAACAGATGTTTTTATAATCTACTGAAACAGTTTGACTCAAGTGGATATATAGCACCTGCCAATTACTGCCAACAAATACAAATATCTTTATTACAGAGGTGTACCACTTAGATGGCGTGGCGCAAACTGCTAGTTATAATTTGAATAGAAACTGCATAATCTATGAGGTTTCTTGGTGGGGTGCTTGCATTATCTGCCTCTTTGGTTTGTAATTTGCACCTTTGGGTCAAGTAATCTGACACCTTTTGATATATGTCATAATTGAAAAAAAAGTGGCTGTTTGACAAGTGCTTCTAATGTGACAGAAGCTTGTCAATCAATCAGTCTTTATTGGTTGTGACACATACTGTTATATAATATACAGTACACAACAGCAGTGCAATACGTGTGTGTTTGAAGAAATGCAGAAAACCTTGGACAGTATATGTACAGACTATTTAATACCAGATAAATATATTTTACACCCAAATATTATGCTCAGAAATTTTTTTATTTTGGACAATTTCGTCTCTTTAACGAGTAGGATATTTCTGAGCCCTCTGTGGATGTCGAACTAACCCAGTGTCATATTGTCTGAGAGAAAACAAACGTTCAAACATGTCCAATGGAACTGGTTCCAGGCAAGTCTGCAGACTTAGAAACATGACAGGAACAATTTACACTAAGCTATAAAATAGTGGCCAAGTATTACTGGTGCCAAGTCACTACAGGAGAGTTGCTGGTTTTCTGCCAGAAACCAACCGCAGCCACCTGTGAATACCCATTTGTCAGACCTGCCTCATCATGTATTACTCGTATGCAATATGGATTTTGAAGGTATACAACTGTGGATCTACTATACAGCCATATCCCGTTTTTATATGGATTTTTTAAAATGGAAAAATTTTGATAAACCCATATTTTTGTGTTTATCACATTAGAATAAATTCTAATGACAAACTGCTATGCAGATTTCCAGTGAAACCTAGCAGATTTCGTTTGATGTAAGTTAATTTTGTAGCCTGATATATGGCAAACACCCGATCGCACCAACAGTTAAACAAAGATACAGATTTCAATACAAACATAGCAGATCAACATTTATGGTCTGGAGGAATCAGCAAATAGTCAAACTGAACAGTTCTCCATTTCATATATCCAGGCACATTTAATGATTAGAACAAAATCACCTTAGATGATAGTCCTGGGAGTAGTGTTGGGACGTCTTGCTAATCGTGTTTGTCTTGCTAATCTGGTTGATTCAGGGTACAGTGGTGATATAAATATGACTCTGGACTTTGTTTTGTTCTACATTTGGTCAGTAGGATAACAAATATAATTGCTATGGTAATAACAAGGACACTGTAGCAATAGCTGTAGCAATGATGCATGTGACTGAAAGAAGTCTTAGGTATACAATATATGACTTTGCTAATAAATAGGAGTTGTTTTCATAGCCTGACATGTTTACACTGTTGAAGTGCCAGAGTGTTTTTACAAAAGCCAACATTGTATTTAATTAGAAGGTAATTAATTTCTAGTGGGCCCTCACTGTCAACCCTTATAATATCATCACTGTCCACACACTGTGGAGTTGACAAACACTTGAGATGTGACAGATTAGCAGACCCATGTGTCCACTCAAATTGGGTTTGCATATCAACATCTTGAATTAGAAACTGATGACTGATGAAATTTCTCTGACAGGCTCATACATCATGAGATAAAGAGTTGTCTGGTCTAGAGAAGGTTGTGCCTTAATTTGCCTCTTCTCAAGTTTAATGAGCTGTAGTGAGAGTTGTGAGAGATGCCAGGGTCAATAGTTGAGTTTCTTCTGTTGTTGTCTGCCAGTCGGTGGGGGACAGAGTTGGTGGGTTGATGTGCAGTGCTTCGTTGTGTTGGGTTTATTATTGCATTAGCTCATCTATCCATGGATGGGTGGGTTTCATTACATTATAGCCACTCCACCCGTCTGGCCATCTGATGGATCCTTTGTTGCATCAACATTTGGTGTGTACTCTCACTCTCTCTTTCATCCCTATCCCAGACTTCCTCACTCTCCCTCTCTCACCCCTCTCTTTCACCCCCTACAACTCTGGCAGTCTTACTGTAACCTCCCTCCCTCCCTCCCTCCCTCCCTCCCTCCCTCCCTCCCTCCCTCCCTCCCTCCCTCCCTCCCTCCCTCCCTCCCTCCCTCCCTCCCCTCTCACTCTCACCCCTCTCACCCCCTACAACTCTGGCAGTCTTACTGTAACCTCCCTCCCTCCCTCCCTCCCTCCCTCCCTCCCTCCCCTCTCACTCTCACCCCCTACAACTCTGGCAGTCTTACTGTAACCTCCCTCCCTCCCTCCCTCCCTCCCTCCCCTCTCACTCTCACCCCCTACAACTCTGGCAGTCTTACTGTAACCTCCCTCCCTCCCTCCCCCTCCCTCACCCTCCCTCCCTCCCTCCCTCCCTCCCTCCCTCCCTCCCTCCCTCCCTCCCTCCCTCCCTCCCTCCCTCCCTCCCTCCCTCCCTCCCTCCCTCCCTCCCTCCCTCCCTCCCTCCCTCCCTCCCTCCCTCCCTCCCTCCCTCCCTCCCTCCCTCCCTCCCTCCCTCCCTCCCTCCCTCCCTCCCTCCCTCCCTCCCTCCCTCCCTCCACCCTCCCTCCCTCCCTCCCTCCCTCCCTCCCCTCCCTCCCTCCCTCCCTCCTCCCTCCCTCCCTCCCTCCCTCCCTCCCTCCCTCCCTCCCTCCCTCCTCCCTCCCTCCCTCCTCCCCCTCCCTCCTCCTCCCTCCCTCCTCCCTCCCTCCCTCCCTCCCCTCCTCCCTCCCTCCCTCCCTCACCTCCCTCCCTCCCTCCCTCCCTCCTCCCTCCCCTCCCTCCCTCCCTCCCTCTCCCTCCCCTCCCTCCCCCCTCCCTCCCTCCCTCCCTCCCCCTCCCTCCCTCCCTCCCCTCCCTCCCTCCCTCCCTCCCTCCCTCCCCTCCCTCCCTCCCTCCTCCTCCCTCCCTCCCTCCCTCCCTCCCTCCCTCCCTCCCTCCCTCTCCTCCCTCCCCTCCCTCCCTCCCTCCCTCCCTCCCTCCCTCCCTCCCTCCCTCCCTCCCTCCCCCTCCCTCCCTCCCTCCCTCCCTCCCTCCCTCCCTCCCTCCCTCCCTCCCTCCTCCTCCCTCCTCCCTCCCTCCCTCCCTCCCTCCCTCCCTCCCTCCCTCCCTCCCTCCCTCCCTCCCTCCCTCCCCTCCCTCCCTCCCTCCCTCCCTCCCTCCCTCCCTCCCTCCCTCCCTCCCTCCCTCCCTCCTCCCTCCCTCCTCCCTCCCTCCCTCCCTCCCTCCCTCCCTCCCTCCCTCCCTCCCTCCTCCCTCCCTCCCTCCCTCCCTCCCTCCCTCCCTCCCTCCCTCCCTCCCTCCCTCCCTCCCTCCCTCCCTCTTACTGTGGAGTCTTAGCTGTCTAACTGTCTGGTGTCTACACAGGGGGTAAACATGTAACCCAATGTGGACTAAAAACACACTGGTTTCTCTTTAACCCACACAAAATAATACACCCTAAGAAAACATGAGAAGTGCCTACAGGCAGCCCAGCTACTCTGTCTACCAGCTCACATTGAGAGCAACACAGAAGAAGTGAAGACTTGCACATTATTTGTCGACCTTCATCCACTTGAAGTGATGAAGTTCCCTGTGGCTCCCAGCATGCGTCAGACTTCATCCTCTGCGATATGGTAATCATCCTTCCATCCTCCCGGCATGGAAAGTTCTGCTTCAGACAGCCAGTAAAGAACTACTTTTTCTCATCTCCATTTTCCATAGAGATGTGTTTTTCTGATAATGGTTTCCTGCTGCTGCCTCTTGATAGCATTTCTTGAGGGAATATACAGTGTTGGTAGCACTGGTTGTGAGGAAACCTTCCTTGTGGATCCGGGGACTGATTCCAGGCTTCCTGTGTGCTGGATCAGACACAGACAGTGGTGATTTAACACTACAGTGTGTATTAT
Source organism: Lamellibrachia columna (assembly GCA_963662155.1). Classification (NCBI taxonomy): domain Eukaryota; kingdom Metazoa; phylum Annelida; class Polychaeta; order Sabellida; family Siboglinidae; genus Lamellibrachia; species Lamellibrachia columna. The sequence continues at coordinate 4,207,263 of OY759273.1, forward strand.
AATCTGAACATGTATTTTTTCCTAGTGAATAAGGGAATGCATGATGCCATTATAGCATTGACAGGATTATATTAACCCCTTTATCTTTACGGGAGTCCCACTAACTGTGACCTGTTGCGTTACACGTCCAGACATTGTGATACAAACAGTCCCACAGTTAAGACAACACTGAACTTCCTTCTAAGTTACCACATTATAAAGTACAACAACTATAACTTGTCTAACTAGGCTAGCTTTGTAGATGTGTTATTCCTAACTGTTCCTCTGTTTCTACCAAATCCCTCATTAATACATCCTACAAAATAGAGGATGCAAATGGATGCAAAAGTTTTAAAATACAGCTGTATGCTATCTTAGGCATAAACTGACACATTTTTGGTTTTACTTTCACTTCACAAATTGTTTTCACTTCTCACATTGCTTTCACTTTGCAAATTTCATTCACGTTACACATTGCTTTCACTTCACAAATGACTTCACAAACTGGATGCATTACTTTGCTGTTTAAAATGCTTTCTCTCTGTTTACACATAATATTTCTCTTACACATAATATTTCTCTTTGCTTAATTATAGTACTCTGTACATTTATAGGTTATGACAATATTTTATACAGATTCTTAATTAATCATGTTGAGTACATTGTTACCAGAAAAAAATATTGTCCAAACAAAACATTGTAGGGTCAGGTTTCCAATACACTCATACTGCATATACTAGATCAGGCAGGCAGAATCAAATATATATTTTATTTGGCCTACGCAAGCCCAGCATCTGACTCTGATATGTATTGGATGGTGGCCAAGAATTAATTTCATCGTCTCAGGTTAAATGTCCGCCTGGGAAACCTCTAGACCAATATCACATCAGGTCTTCTAATGTCAGCAACATCAACTTGTGACCAGCGATGACCTTGACTGTGTTGTAGTGAAGGTCATATGTGTCAGTCTATGGAAGACTATGACAAATTTGTCCTTTTCTTTCTGCTGGGAATAGGTTTCTGTGAATATAAAAAGTAATATCCATTATTAATGATTGCTCCAGACTGGTTCCATGTTATGTGGATGACAGCTGATATATTTACACACATGTTATCATCATTCACTAATCAGTCTGAGAAGCATTACAGACAAGAAAGACATACTAAGGGTTCCCTTCCACCTCCATACACGTAAACCTTAATCACCCCAGTAGCCTACTTACATCTGCCTTCTTCCGACATAAAACAGTCATTGCAGACGTTTTATTGCCTCTTTCCTCCACAGTAGCGGCCATCATAGGAGACAGACAAACTGCTGCCCAGGGGAAGGGTTAACAGAATTATATTCATGACGACTACCAGAAATGTCCACATAGAAAGACAAACCACCACACTCTTAAGAACATTAAACTTTTTCAATTATATGGACACTTTCATAAGCAGAAACGCCTTAATATGAAGAACACTAATTAAATGATTATTATGATTGTCATAAGAAAGGTTTATTGGAATTATTCACCCTCCCAGTTAGTAGCATAATAAATGCACACCCCCGTGCATCTAGTAGATGTTACTTGGTATAATATTTGCCACTGCACCAGTTGCAGACTAAATAAAACTTTACATATTATATTTGAAAATTTTTATTACCAATATTTGAACAATTTAACTGTAGTGGGAAGTGAAGTTTGTGTAGTATTGTCTAGGCACGTGGTGAATATTTTCCAAATGTTGCAGTATTTAAATTGGACCTTTTTAGTTAGCTGCAGGCATCTCACTCAACTGGCCATTTGTTGTATAATTATGTTGACCACAAAGTCCATCCTACATCCATCCGGTCATCGAAGCCTACACAACAACAACCAATCTGCATCCAATTTAAGTGGCTTCCTTTTGACTTCCTGTCCTTTCTTTATGGAAACAACTGTGATGTCCATCGACTGTCCTGTGGCATCAAATGGTCATTCAGGGTGTCACGTATTTGTTTAGTAGAAGTTAGTTACTCTGCTGCAGAAGGAAACTATTGATAACGGAATTGGGTGAAATATTAAAAGTAGCATCTACACACATAAAGTTAGAAACAAATAGGTAATTTTATATCTTTGAATGACTATTTAATGTAAATTATTATGGTAATTTAAACCATTACTTTGTTGTTATTCAAAATGATGTGTAATATGACAGCATATAAAAATAGTTATTTATAATAATGGTGATAATTAAAAATCTTGCTCTAATGTAATAACTTACAGTCCCATAATAAATACAGTTAATTAAAACCAATATTGAAATATTGCCTATTTGATAAACAAATAAATTACTAAATGAGGATTGTTACATTATTATTGAGACTTTATTTTTTTTCACAGCAAGGAAAACAAAATGTGACTGTAAACTGTTATGTCCTAAGGTGAGTAAATATGAAAAAAATAGGGTGGGGTGATCGGGACGGGGGGGGTTGATGACAGGGTGGGGCAACTTTGATAACATGGCCCTTTAAGGAAACGGACAAGTGGAGTTGTTACAACTTATTTATTAGTCATAAAGTTGTGCAACTTGTTTTATTGTTGCGTGTTTCAATGAAACCAAGAGGTCTGCAGTAAATGGCAGAATAACAATAAAAACTTTATTGTGTGCCAACTACAACTGTCTAGAACTGTACTTTGTTAATGTCATTGGATGCTTCTTATTTTAAACTTAGTTCAGTTTAGCATACAATTCAACATTAGATTCTTTATTGTGTGCCAACTACAACTGTCTAGAACTGTACTTTGTTAATGTCATTGGATGCTTCTTATTTTAAACTTAGTTCAGTTTAGCATAGATTCGTTTTAGAAAATAAAAAAATTTCAGATAAATTAGTTTGACTCAACTGTGTTTTTATTTATGTTTCAGGTAAGCGCCCTGTTTCGTGTTGTGTTTATTACGTTGAGGAGAGAGGTAACTTACACTCACAGGTAAGTTGCAATTATCACCTGGGCTCATTAAGTCTCAACTGTGCTTTAGCAGTAACTCACACCTTAGATGGATTAGTTCATGTAATTTACACCTAGTAATTTGTCAGCGTTTCGCCCTGAATATGCAATCGACTAAATCACTTAATATGTTCTATGACCTACACCTGGCTCGTCTTTTTTGGAGTCAGCAATTTGTGTTTTCCACCTGTCTGCAACTATAGGGAACGTACACAAAATGTCATTGGTTAATTGACATGAAGCTAGTTAGGGATTTATATAATTAAAATGCTAAAATTATCTAAACAAATTATTTCTAAGGACATCTAAATTAGCAGTGTTGTTTATTCATGTTTTAATGTTTATTGCTGTAATTTATTTATCATCAGAAATTGGATAAAACGGAATTTAACAGATCAGAAAATCAGCTGGTGAAAAATTGTATAAATATTTCACCTTCAAAATAGAAGATTTATATCTTTTAATTCAATGACAAAAACCTTATATTTCACCCTAAAAATTGAAGATTTATATATTTTAATTCATCACCAAATTGTGTATCTTTGAATATATTCAGACATGAAAGGTTTTCATAGTAACATGTTTTCTTTTGTGCATTCTCTTTATGGTGTACCGTGGAACATTCAACAGTGGCATGGCAACAGGATGATTTAATCAAGAGCTTGTATAGACAGTCCTGTAACCATAGTAATTTTCTCTTTCCAACCTGGGCCCTGTGATCACCGGTGACATAGATCTCCGACATTCCCATGCATGTAGTTGTGGTCTCGACACGTCACTGACAATCGACGCATCATTGTTGGTCGCTGAATTATGCATGGGATCTCGCGTTAGATTTATGCGCATCCAGGTAAAAAGGGCATTTGCACGCGCCCCAGGACACCCAGGGTGGGGGTATGATGGAGGAGAGACACTATAATTGTTATTCACCCCCTGTGGACTGACCTGCTGCTGCGCAGATTTGTCCAAGAATCTGATTAATTAAAACAAAGATAGACAGAGCGAAGAAAAAACGTAAGATATTTGCATCTCTGGTTATTCGAATGTATGAGTAAATGTGACAAGTATCATACTTAATAAAATGGTTTTAAGTTGAAAAAAATTACCATTATTACAGAGTTCCTGTTTTTGATGTTTTATCTCAGGATAATCTTCTTGGTTAGTGTAATAATTATCTCATGATGATCTTCTTGGTTAGTGTAATAATTATCATGACACTGTTAAATACATGTGTCTGTTTTTGCACTGTTTTTCTGCCATAATGGGATTTATTTGTATACTGGACGATTTATTTGTATACTGGAGGATATATTTGTGTATTGGAGGGTATATTTGTGTATTGGAGGGTATATTTGTGTATGGGAGGGTATATTTGTGTATGGGAGGGTATATTTGTGTATGGGAGGGTATATTTGTGTATGGGAGGGTATATTTGTGTATGGGAGGGTATATTTGTGTATTGGATGGTATGTTTGTGTATTGGAGGGTATGTTTGTGTATTGGAGGGTATGTTTGTGTATTGGAGGGTATATTTGTGTATTGGAGGGTATGTTTGTGTATTGGAGGGTATATTTGTATATTGGAGGGTATATTTGTTAGGCGTCTGGCTTCAACTTAATTGCCATGTGTATTTTTTATTTTGTGCCATTTAGTTCAATGTACTTATCCAAATGGAACAAATACTATTCTGAAATTGATGGATGGACTGGACCTATGGATGGTGAATAAATATGCATTCATTCATCCATTGGTCCTTCTTTAATCAGTCCATCATTAGTCCACCCGATGCACCTGCCGATCCATCTTCAGCATTCCCGAATCCTTGAATACTACAGCCATTAATCATTCACCACAAGGTCCACCTTCAACTGGACATATAGACATACTTGGACAGTGATAAGTATGCCCAATGGTCAAACCTAAATTGCTTTAATTTCATTGGTAGGCGAAAGATGTAATTTTAATTTTTCACTATAAATTTACCTTGCTAACTAGATAGTGCATGTAGGTGACGATAATTGCCAGGTTCGTTCAAGATGTGTTAACTAGAAACTAAACTGACAGTCACCCTGCTATCCTTCAAGTTGATAGTTGTACTTGGTTCTCCCATGTCGACCTTTCTACCATTAATCATTTTTAAATATTAAGTGAAAAGTGTCGACAGTCTCTCAAACACCTGCGCTATCTCTATAGCATACTAAGTTAAGATGCTGTATATTGCAGTTAAATCTAAATTTTCTGTTCATTTCCAACGATGCAGGTGCCAAAAACCCAAAATGTTCTTTCTTTAATGTAGTCAAAGGGCTTTAAACCGTCAGAAGGGTAGAAGGAAAAAAATTGATGAAAAAGGGTGGAGTCTCTGACCCTGTCAGCTTCTCTTATAGTTGTTCAATGTGGCATAAAATTGACAGTATAATCGCTGGTTTGTAAGGGTATGAAACTCTATAGGCCTGTTTTCAACAACACCCCATTGAAGCATGTGTCTTTGTAGATGGCCGCCTGTGTGTTCTGATGCTGCAGATGGCAAAGTGTTCTCTGTGGTTAAAACTTAAATGGACGCTGTTTTTATCATGGTTTTGGAGTTGGCAGATTTTGGTTTTGCATCGCTTTGTCCCTGGTGGTGACTAGTGACATATGATTACGTCAATGACACGTCATTATGTACACAGTTGACATGCAGATGAAACTGAAGGTGTTGGTAACTACATATAGTTGCAAAGCATGCGTACTGTGTAAATTGGATATAAAGAGAATGAGTGCCTTTGAGATGAAATGCTACTTCAAGAAACTGCCATACCTTGGGTAGCTTACCATGCCAACATATCGGTATTGAGCGAACTACGTATACCGCTAAACTGGTTGTGTAATTTTGTCAAGGGCCAAAAACTTTAATATTTTGGCCGTTTTAAGAGGCAGTATGGATAGGTATAGATTAGTAGAGGCAAGGTAAGCTACTAGAAGAGTGAGAGAAGTTTGGAATGGCAACAACGGCTGGTAGAATAGTTGAAGAAAGACTTCACAGAAAGATTTGGGTGTCGACATCCTGAACAGGATTCACAAATTGAAGAAGTAGAAGACATGTGGCGTGTACTTTGTAGGTGCTGTGATATAGTTACTTACTTGCTTGCTTGCTTGCTTGCTTGCTGGCTGGCTGGCTGGCTGGCTGGCTGGCTGGCTGGCTGGCTGGCTGGCTGGCTGGCTTGCTTGCTTGCTTGCTTGCTTGCTTGCTTGCTTGCTTGCTTGCTTGCTTAATCCTCTTGGCCCCTTCAGGAGCATAGGGTGTCAACCATGTTTATCCGCCTCACTCTTCTGGGCTAGAGCTTTGGCCTCTTCCCAGGTGACCCCCACTTTATCAAGTGATTATACACCAACAAAATGACATGTTTAATATAGTGACACATGCATGTAGACAGTGACATGGCGGGTTATTTGTGACATGTGAGATATGTGTCAGTAAGTACTGACACAATATCATGTAGTTGTAGACAGCAATAATGACCTGCTGCTGTAGACATATAGCTATAGACAGACCGACATAGTGACATACATCTTGACATAGTGACACATGTTTGACACACATTTATCCCAGATTATCTGTCAGTGAGTTGGTGGTCTGTCTCCATATAATGACACACTGACTGCCTATCCATATATATATTGTGACACTGTGACTGACTGACACATTGGATCTACATCCAATGACACTCACCTTGTGATGCAATACTTTTTTCTAGGTACCCCATGACATATACAAGATCACCCTTCATGTTGGTAACATGATAACTCCAATCCATTGCATATCTAGATCTTCTGACTGACTGGTTCCTTTCAGGATTCCATCAAGTGTAACATGAACTGGAACTTGTAGCTGGGACATAGGTAGGCCATTAGAGATTACAGACACTTTGTGTTGGGTATAACAGTGGATCGCTGGTTCTGAGAATACTCTGAGGTTAGCCAGTGGGAACTGACTTCTGCAGAAATATGATCTTTCTTTGGGGGCCCTTTATGTATATACCAGCTAAGGCAAACCTCAAGAAGAAAATTCAACTTAAAAATCCTTCCTAAACTAATTCTGCTTGTCTTGTTTTAGAACCAGTTAACGAAAATGCAAACTTATCTGGTAGTATCCACTACGACACAACTATCTGGTAGTAACCACTACGACACACCTATCTGGTAGTATCCACTACGACACACCTATCTGGTAGTATCCATTACAACACACCAATCTGGTAGTATCCACTATGACACACCTATCTGGTAGTATCCACTACGACACACCTATCTGGTAGTATCCACTATGACAAACCTATCTAGTAGTATCCACTACGACACACATACCTGGTAGTATCCACTATGACACACCTATCTGGTAGTATCTACTGACACACCTATGGTAGTATCCACTACAACACACCTATCTGGTAGTATCCACTACGACAAACCTATCTAGTAGTATCCACTACGACACACCTATCTGGTAGTATCCACTACGACATACCTATCTGGTAATATCCACTATGACACACTTATCTGGTAGTATCCATTACGACACGCCTATCTGGTAGTATCCACTATGACACACCTATCTGGTAGTATCCACTATGACACACCTATGGTAGTATCCATTATGACACACCTATTTGGTAGTATCTACTATGACACACCTATCTGGTAGTATCCACTATGACAAACCTATCTGGTAGTATCCACTACGACACACCTATCTAGTAGTATCCACTATGACACACCTATCTGGTAGTATCCACTACGACACACCTATCTGGTAGTATCCACTATGACACCTATCTGGTAGTATCCATTACGACACACCTATCTGGTAGTATCCACTTTGACACACCTATCTGGTAGTATCCACTATGACACACCTATCTGGTAGTATCCACTGCGACAAACCTATCTAGTAGTATCCACTACGACACACCTATCTGGTAGTATCCACTACGACAAACCTATCTAGTAGTATCCACTACAACATGCTGGCTCATTTATGTAAATGTGTCATTTAGTTTTGATGAAAACATCGGACAAAATGTAAAATTACATTTGACTGGATCTGGTCTAGCGAAACGCCTTTTTGACAGAATAATGTTTAAATTGTAGCATTTTCAGAAATCATCCCAGAAATCCCCGGTGATTGTGTACACCCAAACCCCAAACTACGAGAACAGGCCCGACATACTAAAGCATTAAATGCACTCTTTTGTTGAGCCGACTGCACATATTATTTAAACCATTAACACGCTACACATCTGAACATACCTGATTCATAGTTAGCTAAACCAATTAAGGAGGGAGTCTAAGACATCTTCTGTTCCTTTCATTCTATTTGGTTGGAAACAGAACAAGATTTAGACTACCAGTATATAAACTTGGAACAACTTTAGGATATGATAATCATGTGGTGTTGAGACACATTGGGCAGTATGTTTATACAGAAGTGTGCCATTTCACATGATGTGTTACATCAGAGTTAGGAAGATCCGGTTTTCACATACGTAAATAGTCTGGCCTAAATAAACCAAACCTGTTGCTGCACTGAACCTAGTTGTTGACACTGATATCACTGTCTTCCAGTTGATAAACATAAGTTCGCTTGAACAACATTCTCTGCTCTCACCTACTGTTTGTTTATGCACAAGGAATCCCAGGTCATTTGCCCACAAGAGGTTGGGCGAAATTTTTTAAAGTATAAATGAATAGTGTTCAAGATGTCAAATTCTCACCTACATATTGTGTTGATATAATATAGTATTTTTGATTACTAAAATGGGATTTCTCAAAAGTGGCATGCAAACCACTTGTATTTCCATATGAATGACTGAACACATCTGGAAGTGTAGACATGTTTTGGTTGTTAATCAAACTATTTTTTTTTCTGTTCCTATCTATGTTGTGACTGGTTTTTAGGGCAATGTTTTGTGACACGTGGATACAGTAACAATGTAAACAAAGTTGAATATTACAGAGAGATTGTTTCATTCTGCATGGTGTTGGAGATGTATGCTAAACATTAACATGTCCTATTTAATAAAATCAAGATGGCTGACTGGGGGAACACCCAGGTCCCATTGATGATGTCACAAAGGATTTCCATACACATAGAAATAGTGATTGGAGGGTGTGCCAACGCCATGTACCAATGCACTCCACTCTTCCTACATATTACAGGCCATTCTGCCCCGACAAGACCACGTCCCTCAGTTTGCCTGTGTAAAAGCACTATTACGACATCAGAGACGTCACACTGTGTTATGCCAATACGTAGAAACTGTCCTCGTGTTGTCACACAATGTGTCATTTGACATGTTTTCCACGGGTGTCAACAAGACTGCTTGGTGTCACATAACATGGGCGTTTTTTCTCTTTGGGTGTGTCGCTTTTAGGGCTAGGCGATTGTTTGGGCAACAATCTACACAGCAGTGGTAGAGGCAATTCATTGAAATAGATGTAGAAACTGATGTCAAGCAATCGTTTGCATTTGTGAAGTGTTTTTGATGCTGTCTATAAATAATAAACAATGTTGTTTATATTTATCTTCTTAAAATTGTTTTTTATATTTTAGTTGCTTGTTTAAAGAATAACACGGCTTAATTAATCATTTCAGTGCCAGCCAAAATTGCAATGATGTACAAGAAGTGCCAGGCCTTTTTTAAGCAACACACTCTAAACTTGTATTTTTATGTGTTTAGCATACACATTTCACCAAATAAACTATATATTTCCAGAAAACAATTTTCTATTTAATTCCAGATACAAAATATTCAAGTAACAAAACATTATGCATTGACGTACTTTTAATATGTGCTATTATTTATATAAACGATGAAAGGAAACAGGGTTGCTCGGCAACCAGTAAACATGTTGTGAGTATCCATTCAATGCCATTAATGTTTCCGTGACACGTAACACGGTTGTGTCAATCTTTATTTGCAGGATGTGTTGCGTAACTTTCAGTTTCTAGTTAAAATATCAATGTGTGAATAGAATCTGTTCGCATGAGGTTTGGTTGCAGCCAGCCGAACTTGACTTGATTTACAACCTTCATTTATACACGTGTGTTAATTTAGATGCTAATGCAATGCATGTCATGCATGCAGAAGGCCACAGAAAGCTGTATTAAATCCAAATCGTGGACGAACAAAAAGAGTTTCACCCATAATCCATTTGAATATATGTGAGACATTTATTTACAGGGACGTTTTTATTAATTTGATACATGGTTGAAAAGTTTGTGGCTAGGTTTTGTCACCAGGTGTAACTGTCTGAGTTTGTGTCACTAGATGTCATTGTATATATGGTTGTGTCAATATGTCATTGTGTCACTAGATGTCACTATATGTCATTGTGTATGTCATTGTGTCACTAGATGTCATTGTGTATGTGGTTGTGTTGATGTGTCACTAGATGTAATTTATTATGTGGTGTCACTATGTCTGTATCTGTTGTTGTGTCATTATATGTCATTGTGTATGTGGTTATGTCACTGTCATTATCTGTAGTTGTATCACTAGAGATTATTGTATATGTGGTTGTGTCAATATGTCATTATCCGTTGTTGTGTCACTAGATGTCATTGTATATGTGGTTGTGTCACTATGTCATTGTATGTTGTTGTGTCAGTAGATGTGATCCAGTGATTTTGTCTTTAGATATATATATATATATATATATATATATTTGAATAAGCGTTTGTGTTGGTAGTTGTGTGACAAAGTGTCATTGTATGTGTTTGTGAATGTCACAGTTAGTTACATGTCATATTTAGCCACTACAACGGAAGCTATAGATTCCTGCTGCTCCTAAATGTTGAAGTTTTGCAACTATTTAGCAACGCTGCCTTCTGTATTGTGAAAAATGTTTCTTTTGTTTTAAAATTTCAACTTAGAAGGAATCCAGATTACCACTTTTCAGCTAGTTTTCCTTCCGGTTTGGTTAGCAAATTATGAAATACCCTAAACCCACATAAAGAGCCTGCGGCTTTATCAACCGCTAACACACCCCCATACTTGTTGATTTGGCTGGCCTCAGGGTTATCTTGTGGTGAGGAATAGTGCAAATAATAAGTTGTTTATCCAGCAATGGCCACAACTTGTGGGTTTATAGGCTGACAACATAATGGTTAAGTTTTTGTCATGATGACGTGGGCTCCCCTTGAAGGGTAATCAGTAGATTTGGCAGGTGTGTTATATCCTTTCTCTGACACGATGTTTACTCTGTAATCTGCACTGCAGCTGGCTAGTAGCCAACTAGTTCAACATAACACCCTAAACACTATCTCCTGATTCGTTGCATTCTCATTTGGATGCTTGTTTTTTCCGCTACAACCCTGTCGAGGCTGATTTGTGCCTGAGAGTGTAATGAAATACCAGGGTAGCAGAATAATTAAAATCTAACACCTGGTGTCGTATTTGATTATATCCACCAAGTGCAAAACAGCAGGGTGGTAAAATCGCTATACGCAACACTTTGAGCAATTTTTCCCAGATAATGCGTGACAAACTGTGTTATTGTTCGCCCCAATTGTTCGCCCCACCCTACCATGTACCAGCGCAAAAAATTACAGGGGAAAATGTAAGCCAAAGGGGCCATGGCCCAATTAGCTTCCCCCCTAAATACACCAGCAGTTGTGAATATTTGGGTGATGTGTCACTACTCGTTCATAATTTGCTTCAAACTCCATCTTAATTACCAAAAGGCAAACATACTTCTTTTAAGATTTCTTCTTAGGACAGCAGTGAAAATGAATCAATAGAATTATCATTAAATTATTCATCTGCATATTTTTTTTGAAAATGTTAATTTTTGTACAGCTTTGTTTAAAATGGAAAAATTATGATAAAGTACATAATTATTTGTGTTGTGTTAATCAGTGTAAAATCAAATGACACTTATGGAGATCAAAGCAGGATTTAATTTCATGTGGGCATATTTTGTAGCTGATAGGTGGCGACACTTGATCGGAATAAGAATGCTATATACAGTTTAACCGATTAAAAAATTATATAGCTTATACAGAATTTCAGGTTAAAATATTGATTTCAACCCAAAAAAAGTGGCAGGTCTGTATTTGATGTACTTTTCAATTACCACAGACTTACTGTTTGTTTCTTCTAATTGGCTGTCGGGCTTCGTCATGAGGAATATGTCTGTGCAATTAGGATAGACAACCATAAGCCAGGAATAGAAGATCAGCCCCCAGCAGTACACTACACTACACTACACGACAACCTGCCCCCCCACACTTCCCTTCTTCTGTTTAATTGTGTTAGGGTTTGGGGAACATGTCCCATCTGGCCCAAGGGATCACAAACCCTGTCCCAATTCAGTTTCAAAACAACACCACCTTTTTTGTCCCTCTGTCTATATTCCTCTGTCTATATCTTTATAGCCTTCACCCCCAGCCCTTGTGTTAGCCTCCCCTTGTTATACTCTCCTTCCTCTATGTCTGTCCCTATCTCCCTGTCCCTCTTTGTCTCCTTGCTCACCCTTTCTCCTTTTCATCTTTCCACCCCTCCATCTATTGGCATGTCAGTCTTCCCGCTACCCCCCCCTCTCTCTCTCTCTGTGCCTCCCTCTCTCTGTATCACTTCCTTCTCTCTCTCTCCCTCCCCCTCTTTCCTATGCTCTCCCTCCATCCCCTCTCTTTCACTCTCTCTCCCTCCCCCTCTTTCCTATGCTCTCCCTCCATCCCTTCTCTTTCACTCTCTCTCCCTCCCCCTCTTTCCTATGCTCTCCGTCCATTCCCTCTCTTTCACTCTCTCTCCCTCCCCCTCATTCCTAAGCTCACCCTCCATCCCCTCTCTTTCACTCTCTCTCCCTCCCCCTCTTTCCTATGCTCTCCCTCCATCCCCTCTCTTTCACTCTCTCTCCCTCCCCCTCTTTCCTATGCTCTCCCTCCATCCCCTCTCTTTCACTCTCTCTCCTTCCCCCTCTTTTCTATGCTCTCCCTCCATCCCTTCTCTTTCACTCTCTCCCTCCCCCTCTTTTCTATGCTCTCCCTCCATCCCCTCTCTTTCACTCTCCCTCCCCCTCTTTCCTATGCTCTCCCTCCATCCCCTCTCTTTCACTCTCTCCCTTCCCCTCATTCCTAAGCTCACCCTCTATCCCCTCTCTTTCACACTCTCTCCCTCCCCCTCTTTCCTATGTTCTCCCTCCATCCCCTCTCTTTCACTCTCCCTCCCCCTCTTTCCTATGCTCTCCGTCCATTCCCTCTCTTTCACTCTCTCTCCCTCCCCCTCATTCCTAAGCTCACCCTCCATCCCCTCTCTTTCACTCTCTCTCCCTCCTCATTCCTAAGCTCACCCTCCATCCCCTCTCTTTCACTCTCTCTCCCTCCCCCTCTTTCCTATGCTCTCCCTCCATCCCCTCTCTTTCACACTCTCTCCCTCCCCCTCTCTCTCTGTCATCTCAATCACCCAGTAGTGATTACAAAAGTTACCTCAGAAGAAATAAATAAATAAATCTTCCAATCTGAGCAGCCACACCACTCCCTAAACATTGTGTACAAGGAAGGAATGTCTCCCTGGGATAAACTCCCAGTATTAAACCCTGCACAAACCCTTTCTTGGAAGTAACTGGGTATAACAACATTACAACCAGAAAAATCTGCTTGGTGACAGCTGCACTGTGTGTCACTGACACAAATGTGTGTCACTGACACACATGATGTGACAATCCTGTCCCAAGACAAGTACTGGGAAGTGTTGATGGGGAAGGGGATTGTGTAACCATGGTCCGGGTTCACTAAATATTGTGATTTGTGACCCACATGGGGTAACTCCCAGAAGATTAGGGTGTGTTGCCCTCATGAGATGCTTACCATCACTGATAATGAATTATCAAATTAATAAATATTGATTGTTATGTAATATCTTATTGATGGATGAATAATTCATGATTTGCTACAATATATCCCTATTTCCCCCTTTTTTCTAAATGTCTGTCATGCTGCCAGGTTTTTTTTAGTAGGTGATATTCTTTGTGTTCTATCAATTTAAAGCCACCTCAGTATCTACTGCTTGATAAGGGAGTAAACGGTAATGTTGGTTATCAATGAAGGATCTTGCTATTTAGCGTGGTAATGTTTTGCCCTAGGCTACATGCACTGTTTGTGTTAGTCCACTATGTGAAAATAGCACTGAGGAATGAATCATTTATCTTACCATGGCTTTGTAAGCAATAGGCATGTTTTTCCGCTTCAGCAATTCATGGTTTATGTAACTACCTCTTCACCTGACAGTGACCAACAGGTAAATGTTTACACTTGTAAATCAATCTGGTCTACTTCTGGGCTTTATGGTGTAATTACAGAACACAATCATGTTTATAATATTTTATTGTATATATTATATATAATATATAAAATAAACATAATATATATAATATATGTATGCATGCATGCATATATATATTATATATATATATATGCATGCATGCACTCATGCATGCATAATGCACGCATGCATGCATAATATATATATATATATATATATATATATATATATATATATATATATATATATATTATGCATGCATGCATGCATGCATGCATACAACATATATACATACATACATACATACATACATACATACATATGTACTGAACTGACATATTGAATTGACTGTAATAATTAATGAGTAGGTTTCACTGTATATATATATATATATATATATATATATATATATATATATATATATATATATATATATATAAATTATATTTATACATATACAGGTGTGTGTATATATATATATATATATAAATTATTATATAACATACAGGTGTATAATATATTTATATACACATATGCATACTTGTGCATTAACGGCTATAAAAAATACATACATATAATACATAACAGTCATAACATGTTTACTTTTTTTTATGTAATCTTATATGTAATTTCAGGATAATTATATATTTTTTTTAATTTGGAAGAAGCAGGTAGAATTCAGAGACACGTCTGAATAATTACTACCAGGCTATATTTTGAATTAATAATGCAATTGAGTGAATACTGTCCCCAATATAGGGCATAGTGGGAACCCCCAGAATTCCCCCACTAGTGCTTGGGGGTCACTGCCGTCTGTATGTGGGACAGGGGCAAACTACCCTGGATGCATTGCTAATGCAGGTGAGGAACTTGGAGGGGTGTGGAGGGGTGTAAGGGTGGATATTGTTTTGTGACAGCTGAATGGAGGACTGAGGACAGACAGCAGGGTGGAAGTGTCTGCTGTCAATGGGGTGACAGGACAGTAGACAGCCCTGTCTGTCTCCACACCATTCTCTGATACCCCCCACCATTGACAGGGCCTTTTAAACCCATGCTTTTCTGTAATAAGGTGTCTGGCTCTGTAGAACATGGTAAGTGGACTACAGTAGGCCTGTCAATCAGATTAAATAACCCCTATCTAGGGTGAATACTGAACTAGACTGTTCCCTCCCTGATGTGCTTAAATACCCCTTCTGGGTGTTGTGATTGTGTTTTGACAGGGTAATTGGAATTAAATAGAACAACTTTCTATGTGCTTTATAAACCTCCCATTGCAAACTATTGATAGCTATCATTAGAATTGGTGATCTTTTTAGCTGGATGCTGGTTAATTGTTTTTGGCTCCAGCCCACAAGATTGGGAGTCAAGTTGTATATTTGTCTGTTACTCGCAGGGCAGACATTTCCCCTGGGACTGGAGGATAGGAATCATATATACCCAGGGTTGAGATTTTGAATTGAGCAGTCCTGTTTTGGCACAGGACATTTACTTCCCTAACATATACGTTAAGTAAGATGGTGTGTCTCTCATGCAAAAGACAAATATTTCCATCTTTCTTGCCCATATGCTGGGTGAGTAATCGCATCTTCTCATAACATCAATGTTTGATGCTTAATCAAATTTATTTCATTGGGGTGGGGGGGGAGTTAGCAACTCTTTCATTTAGTGTCTTGCATCGATGTGTTTTCCCAAAAAAATATTTTCCGATCACTATTTATAAGGGCGCTAACTTGGAGTGCGTGCAGGCAGTTAATTAATTGCATTATGACGGCTCAATTTTGCCACCTGGTGAATATGATTTTGCACACACAAGTCGATGTAATTCAGAATTTCATGATAGGAGGGGGATGAGGTTAATATTGTACATTGCTGTTTTGAGAGGGCGCTTAAGTTGTACCAAATGGGCCTCGTGGTTCTCAGGGGGTTCCCTGAAGCAACACACTCAGCCAATGTGTATTTAAACTTACTCATGAAAGTATGCTGTACATAAATTTACAAATACAAAATATGTGCTTAAGCAGTAAAGCAATTTTTTAATCATGCTTTTAATAATTAAAGCAAACATAAAAACGTTTTCTAAGACGAAATTGTTGCACAAAGTCATTATCCCAGAGACAGAGCTTATGCAAGATGCAAGGATCTTGATTGTCAAAATATTCCCGTAAACATGTGTGGCATCTGTCCCATCAATCACACTTTCAAATGTCACTGAACTGTCCACAATAACGTAGGCAACATATCCACCTTGTTTTTCTAGTATTTGGTGAACACAGTATATTTTTGAGTTTGGAGTAATAGGTGGCCTATTCATGGAGAACAGGCAATGTCAGGTTTCACACCCGAGACATCTCAATGATTGTACTGATTACTTAACTACCCAACCACTGTGCGAGAACAAATTGTTCTGAATGTTCTAAACAGGTACGACTTTGTTCTCGGCTAATTCTAATGCAAAACTAACAATAACCTAATATGAAAACGTCACTAATATTTCGTCTGCTCTGGAATTGACTGAAGAATGACATCCTTGTTTGCTCGTTATTTGTGCTTCGGGCAACTGTCGGATAGTGAAATAATTTGACTTTACATAATAAGAAATCAGGTTCAAGTTAAACAGGACCTGAAATGGGTGACGTAGTGGGGTATAGTGGGGTATCGCTGGATCTAGTTCCTGTTTTAAAACATTTATTGCATCAGCCAAAGTCTGGAGCACTTAGTGCAAACACAATGACATTTTATTGTGCAGATATCATATACGATGTGTCACTACTGATACTGATTAAAATTATGTTGATACCGAAAATCAAGCAGATATCAACAATAGTGTCACGTGTCATGATGATAATAACATATATCATGACAGCATGAGACGGAGAGAGAGAGACAGGGTGAACACTAGTTCAGGATGTGTCATGTGATCTCTGTCTGATTACATAGACTCAGGGGGGTGGGTGTAGACAAGGGGTGGGGTAAACGTCTCCTACCTCCAGTCATATTGCTCTTGTTGCACATTTGGAATTATTCTGATTTACTGAAAATTATGAAGTAAGTTTCAAATATATGAATCTATGTCATACGTTAAAAAAATGCAATTGACTAAACCAATAATTACTATTGGTGGATTTCTGCTAAAAAGATAAATAACTTTCGCAAGTTTTACTTATCCGATCTTACGATCGAAGTCAATTCTTTTGACTATTCTAACAAAATATACTCTCTTATTAAATCGACTGTGTACATTATATAAACTATTCACACACACTACAGATTTTAACATCAAGAAACTTGATTCATGATGCAGCAAGCGTTATAAGTAATACACTTCCTTCTTGCCTTTTTTTCAACATCTTATAATATGATATTATATGATAATATGATATTACAAACTCAGTTGTAATTGTCTGCTTTGATGTTTGTGTTGAAATAAACTTCATTCATTCGTTCGTTCTGTGTTGGTTCGTTCGTTCTGTGTCGGTCGTTCGGTCGTTCGTTCGTTCGTGTCGGTCGGTCGGTCGGTCGGTCGGTCGGTCGGTCGGTCGGTCGGTCGGTCGGTCGGTCGGTCGGTCGGTCGGTCGGTCGGTCCGTCCGTCCGTCCGTCCGTCCGTCCGTCCGTCCGTCCGTTCGTGATGGGCTAAATCAATTGAGGATAGAGTTTTAACAATATTGTTGTTAATTAGTTACATATTTTGTTGATAAATCTACAGCTTACAGCTACAACTACAGCTATTTGGTTAACTGTCTGTGTTGCGTTTATTATATAAAAGCACTAAGCACTACGTACTGAATATGCACCGAGTGTTTCTGTAGGCGGCTTCACGGTACATTGGTCATTGCCACCCATCTAGCGAACACAAGGCATCGAATTAACAACAGCACCTGGTTCAGTTTTAAAGATATACTATGGTAGAAGTTGACTCATAATAACAGGTGTTACACACAGTGACACTGAATATGCACCTAAGATACAGTCAGCACACTCTGTTATCCGTCCCACACCCCACACACAAAGACCATGGCTGCCTCCTACGGGATAATGATTTCAACAGTTTTGTTTATCTTTATATAATATAAATACGCATCTAGAGAGAACGGAGTTATAATTACAGGCGCATGATTCAAATTCTAAGAATAGACATCTTTGAGCAGTATTGCGCAAGTAGACTCTCCCCCAGGTAACAAAAGAGCTTGGCGTGCCTCGAGGGGAGTTGACTTCCATAGCTTTGTTTAGCTATAACAATATAAGGATCTGTGTACAGACAGAACAACAGTAGGTACAGAACACAATGCAGCCAGTGACCACCTTGTGGCATTCAACTGTTGGTCTTTCTGTTCTGAAAATAACAAAAGAACTTGACCACTTCCAAAACATGTGCAGTTCAACAGTTATATTTAGTTTAGTTGTCTTAAAGCTGTACAGGTAAACCCAGAGGAAAGATTAACAGTAATAATAAATATGTGTATTACACAATGTAATCAAAATGTATCTATCAGGCTTTTGGCTTTTTCACTGTAAGGCAATTTGTTTGATAACTGTAAGGATTAACCTGAAGATTAAACATATTTAGTGAGGGGTCAAACAGTGGAAGAATGAGAAAATGGGTGAAGATTTATTTAGTGGGAGAAGAAGCAACTTAATCAGGACTGGGATAAGGGAGGAAGGAACATATGGAAAGGGATCTATGAAGAAATTATAAATGACTTAAGTAGAGTACTTTAGCAACTGAATGACATAAACTTAATTTGGATAAAGTTCCACTCAGGATACAACAATAGATGCTTTAATAATGAAAATGTAAAAATATATTTCTGACTCCCATAATAAAAAAGAATGTTTTATTACATTTGAAAGTGATGTGGCCAGTGGTTATTATCCAGTGACAAGGGAAAGAAAAAGACATGCATGCACACATGCATGCACGCATGCACGTACATGTGCATGCATGATGCCCTGCTTTCTGGCTGGTACCCAACTCCCCTTCCGCACTGATATATCGGTTGACGTCCATTACAAGTTTTAGTGCCTGTCACAAAATGCACCAATATTTTTTTTCCAGTCATTGTGTATCCGATTTGTAACTTTACCAAGTTGTGCAAACAAACTCAAGGATATGTCAGTAAAATTGTGTAAATGAAAAACGTCAGGTGCAAGATTACCTTAGTCTGAATCCTTTACCTGTTTTTGTAACTAAACCCACCAAGTGGGGATTACAGAAGCTGGCATTCAGTTCAACCGCATGGGACCCTGGTTTTGATACCCTGGTAATGAAGGGTGACAGATTGTATTTTTGTTGACATGTACTGTGTTAACTGTGGGTGTTTGTAACTGGCAAAAGGGGATTTGAGATAAAGCCCCAAAAAAATTTAGACTAAACATTTTCTTTCTCTTGTATGCATAAGTGCACACATGTGTTGTTGTGTATAAATTGAGACATTTTGGTTTTTGTAATCATTTGGTGACAATTTCATGTTAATATTGATGAGTATTGCAGTTAACACTTAAAGCGAAACAAACGTCATGGTTTTTGGCCTATGCACCTATAAGAGTTACCAAAACATAACCATTTGTAAATACAATTAAGAATATCGCACCAGTGATTTACTGAGAAACCTTGTTGAACACACATCATCTTAATTTCATGGGCCACACTAAACTGTTAGATAACATTACGTTATGAGTGCTGTATTCTGGCAATATTTGCTCGCCAAGAGAAAATATATTTGTATACACCTATTCCTATTCCTATCATTTAGGATATGGCCGTGCTATTTGCAACCAAACTCAACTTATGTAACATATTTTAGCCTTTGTTTACTAAACTAGTCTTCTTTCTAACAAAATAACACATTAGTTCTGTGTATGCCTCCCTTAATACGTTAGTCGAGATCACCCCGATTTTATAGAACTGAGCTTGCACTTATCGGTCATGCTGGTTAACATGTCAGCTCTAGGTCATTCAAAGAAATGACCGGATTTTCCAATTTTTAGAACCCATTCTGAGTAAACCACTGGCGTGGTGATATTCTGAGTAAACCACTGGCGTGGTGATATTCTGAGTAAACCACTGGCGTGGTGATATTCTTGATTTTAATTGCATGTGGTTAGTTTTTATTATCCCGTTTAGGTGCATGGCCCCAAAACCATCACTTTTGTTTCGCTTTAAGGGTAACTCAGTTAAAAGGCATGCAACAAAACTAAGTTCTTTCCTTGTCTGTTCTGGCATTTCAACAATCGGCATAAACAGTTGCTTTCTGTGGCGTAATGAGTAAAAAAACTTGGTTTAATGAGATACGAAATAGCAATCGTAACCCAACTTAATGGTGCATTGAATTTACCTTGTACCGCCTGGATGTGATAGTGGCACAGTCATTGTGATGAAATGGTCAACATTATCCTTGTTTATTGGTGGTGTTCACCTTTTGCACAAACAGTTGTTTTTAAGCCATATAATCACTGATCAAAACCGCAGTAAATATTAGATCATAATCATAATCTAGATTAATGCATTGAACTTACAACAATGAGTGGTTGGTGCCAGGTGTAGGCAGGTGCAGTTTCTATTGAACCAGAAACAGTCTGAGATGAACTCTGATAAAAGGTTAATACCAAGCTAAAGGTATTGAAAACTAAACAAAGTAGTTCTGTAGAACTGGTGTTGTTCAATGGCAGGATAGGGTATCTTTGTGCTTGTTTATCAAGGGCTGAATACCACTTACCTTGATCTACATGATGTGTTATATAATGTTAGAAGTCATGACTTAATCTCAGAGGAGGAGGCTTTGACACCTGTGGTTGTCATTGCTTTTGATCTTTTGTCACACATTAATGATGCTGTCCAGGTAGACAGTGTGTCCAGGTGGGAAGATCAGCCTAACAAGGCAGGTGACCAGGAACAGAACTGCTCACAATGTGTTACAAATACATCCTTGCAGAGGGGAGTAACTACCTTTGTATCCAAGCACACACCTAGACATGTTCACATTAATTGTGGCTTTGTGCTGAGGAGCAGAGGTGGTCTGCATAAACATGTTTTAATTTAATGGTCTATCTGCAGCTGCATTGCCTGTTGTTGGGGTGAATTGTCACCTGCAGCCTTCCGCCCAGGTGAACAGTCACAGCTGTGACATCTTGTCTTCCTGTACAATAGCACCTCATCAGGCCTCTCCTTCCTGCTGTACTAGTACTTGTCTTTGATAGTTTTAATCACTGCTGTTAACTGGCTAGTCTGTACGAATGAATGATACAGGAATGTTGGTCTTATAATAATAATTAGGGCCGGAATGATACACTACTTCACATTACGATATGTATCACAATACAGAGGTCACAATACGATACGTATCGTGATACAGACTACACTGACTAGAATGATACAACAGTAAAACACACGTTTGTTTATTTATCACATGGACAAGGCAATGCTACAGCAGATGTCATGTTGTCATTCATATGAGGTCCATATTGCACAGATGCATTGAAAAAAAATATTGTGTATCGTGTACTCTTCCTCTTTGTTCTCTGCTGTACAGGGGTGAGGGTCAGGTAAAGTACTGTTGAGCCAGTCTTCCTGTTCTTTCTTTCCATAGTTTTCTAAAGGCCGCCCCCTCTCTCCATCTTTTATCCTCCCCCGATCTTCTCATGTCCCTCCTCATGCAGTCCTCCCATCTCAGCTGTGGTCTTCCCCTTTTCCTGCGTCCTTGATGTTTTTCCACCTCTGCTCTCTTTGCTAGTTTGCTTGCATCCATTCTTACCAAGTGGCCTGCCCATCTCATCCTGCTTCTCAACAATCTTCCTGTTAGGCTGCATTGTATCTCAACCTCTTTCCTCAGGTCTTTCATCCTTCTTCTGTTCACCCTCTTTGTTCTTGTTAATCGATGAATCCAGTGTTTTCACACACTTGCAGCTTCTGTTGTTGTTGTTCTGTCAACGCCACTGTCTCCAGACCACACAAGTATGCTGGTTTAACACAAGTTCTCAGGACTTTCCCTTTCAGCTTTTTCAAAGTTTTCTGTCCAACATGATTCCCTCTACCTTTCTCCAAGCATTCGTTCCCGCTTGTGTCCGACATTGCACTTCTGCCTCTGAATGCCCATCCTGCATAACCATTCCTCCAAGGTACACAAAGCCATCCACTTGCTTGATCTCCTTTTGCTGTGCAAAATCTAATTAAATATAAATCGTTAAATATAGAATAAAGATGTGTACAAATGTAAATAAAATATAAATAAATAAAATAATAAAATTATTCTTACAATGTTTTATTAAAATATTTTATACATTAACCATTTAATATATTAACCATTCATTCTTTTGTGCCTCTGATCTTCGGTCCCTGAGGATGTCTCAAGTACCTACAAACAGCTGATGTTGTTGTACAAGTGGGATTGCCATCAAAAAGGATCACTCCTTACAGTATCCTATGACATGTTTCCAGTCCTTACGCTAAGTGTTAGTTATATGTTAATTAAGAAACACGGTGCACTATATTTTTATTAAACAAGTTAGCTGGCTGGGAACCCAGTCACCACTGCAGGTTTTGACCCCACTGGGAGTGACATGCATTTGGGCCAAACTGCAGAGGAAGTTTATTAGTACAGGTGTACATGCAGAGGACATTGTAGTTTCCTACTTCCTTCTTGTGAGCCAAATACTTGGTGAGTTCAGTAGTTGTAGCAGGAAATGACTCGGTGTCCAGCAGGCCACAGGATTACACAGCAAACAGATTGGCTGGTGGACCACCTCGGCGAACTAACACTGTCCACGTTAAACCCGTGAGTAATTGTACTGAAAGAATGCAGGTGATCCAGTGAAAGTTATTCCTGTTAGTGTCTAGCATTCGGCACATGACAAGGGAAGATTGTCATTATGAGGGTACATGTTGGTCCAGGGAGGTGTTTTGTACCAGTGTTTTTATATCTACTGTTAAGGAGAGCCATTTAGCATTGTCATTCGAGCCACAGAGTGCCCAATGTTAATAGCCAAGTTGTGTTTTTCTTGGCTTTAACTTCTGTCATAGATTGTACCTTGAACAATAGAACCTCGTGTGGTTTCCTTCTTGGTTCACCAGCGTTTTTCCTTCCAGTCTTCACGTTACAGTGAGAATACAACAATGCAAACGTAATAACCATGTTCATTGCTTATTCTGTGGTTTCTTCCCAACTCTAGCAGGTCTCACTCTTTGAATCTGGGTGGATTCAGCGGAAACTGTGTTTGTAAAGATTGACCATAAGGCAGTTTGGTAGGAACCAGGTACCAATGAGCCTCTTGGGAATTACCCTTTGTTCACATATCCACCCCTTTGTTGCACAGATCGCAGAAAGGTGTTGATGACATGAGCCCAACCTACTGTTGTTTGCTTGAGGCAAACTGATGAGGCATCCCTGTTTGTCTTTGGAGTCACCTAACCATGAGAAATTGTAATTTCTCTACTTGGTATTCCCATGGAAATAGAGGACCAGACAAGTGGGCAGTGTTTGGGGAGGGGTCATTAAGAAAGGGATGGTTTCCCGGGAAACAAATTACAATTGCTGTGAAATTTTACAAGGTAGAGAACTGGTAAACCAGAAAACTTGGTCTCTAAAATGGAATCACCCATGAGGCACATGTGCATCACGCGTCACTGAGCACAAAATAGCTTTTGAACCAGATATTATGCAAAGTGACTTTTCAAGAAGCACAATGTCACAGTTGAATGAACATGTCAGAACTGTAGACTATGGTTTGTATGTCATAACTCTCTGGTTGAGATGCAGTGTGTCATGACTGAAAATATCTATAATTTTACACACATTTTCTGCCTGGCAGGATTTTAAAAGGGACTCGACTTAAATACGACAGACGTACATAAGCATAATATAACAACATGATGCTTCATCAAACAAATAAAACCAGGCCTGTGTTGCATGTGATTCATGCATGACCAAATTCTGAGGAGTAGAACAGTTTCGTGCTTGGCCGAACTTCCCAAAATGCCACCAGGTGGTGTAGTTAACTGCAGTTGACAGTGGTCACTGCAAGTGGGCACTGCCCAGTGGGGAATCTGTCTTGTTTGCTACAGTTCAATGTCACTTTAATGTGTTCAGAAGTTTGTGTCACATTAAACAGCAGTTCTCTACAGGAGCGTCTCACATGGTATTTCCTACAACCAAACTGTGACAAATGTTGTCACTTATATTGTCAAGTGCCAATTTGTCATGTATAGAATTGAAATAGTTAACTGAAAATACAATAATAAAAAACATCCTTTTAGACAACTTTGATTTATCATGTAATCAAAAAGAAGTTCCTAAAAGAAATGTCAAATTGTCTGGGTTATAATTTTCCAGGTATTTAACTGTACAAATGTCTGATGCTGAATAGTGATGGGGTTTGGAATTTTTCAGGATTTACAATCCCACATCCTTACCATCACCCCAGATGTATACGATTCCACATGTAACCCACA
Organism: Lamellibrachia columna; assembly: GCA_963662155.1. NCBI lineage: Eukaryota > Metazoa > Annelida > Polychaeta > Sabellida > Siboglinidae > Lamellibrachia > Lamellibrachia columna. The sequence goes on from OY759273.1 coordinate 4,231,959, forward strand.
GTAGGATGACTTATTCACCCATTTGCCCTTCCCTTTCTAAATCTACTGGCGTCTGTTTCAAAGGATCTGTCCTAATTTTACCACAACCATGATGGAAAGCCTACATTATATCATGCATCCATCCTGCTTTCACTGGCCACAGAACCAGCAGTGAAGACACCAGTGAATGGTGGTCTCAATGAATGCCTGTTGCACTCACACAATCACTTGCATTCCTTCCACTCATGGCTGTTATCCTCAGGTGCAATGATTAAAGGCCAGAGGTGTGAACCTGTTGTCATGGTCACTATGAAGGTTACTTCAGAAAACTAGCCACCATCTGACACGATAGTTGGAACAGGAACCTGAAAGAAGTAGAGTGTTGTCTTATTTTCAGCTATGATGTAATTGTCACAAGTTTTTTACTTTATATAGGCCACTACTACTTTCTGTTTTGATATAACTTCAAAGTAGAATGTGTCATTGTGGCCTTTTCTTCTCGTGACACTGAATAACTTTTCGTTTTGTATGACCCTATGTATATGACCCAACAAAAATGTGTATTTAAACAAAAGTATGAACACACTAATCTAAAAACATTTGTATATCAATTAATGGTGTAAAGTTATGGAATTCCCTTGACAGCTCATTAATTCATTGCAAGAGTGTTCATCTTTTCATTATTTTTATTATTATTATTATCTGGTTGGGGAATTAACTTTGCCTATTCACAGAATTATACTTTAGAAAGAACAGTATTGTGATGAAATTGTTGAATTAAAACCCATTTGCAGTATCCTAAGCCAATTCCCTTTACATAATTCAACCAGTAAACAGTGTGTAATTGCTACTTAAAATACAAGGTTACTTTGGCCATGTAGAAAAGTGCAGTTAAGTCAGTATTATGACGGGGGGGGGGGGGTCACTGTAAGTGGCTTGTGAGCTTTTAGCACCTTTTGTGGGACAAGAATTTCCCACACCTGGGATCTTTAGGCTGGGGAAGCCTGAATGGGATTGAAACAGTTGGCTAATTACTTGATTGACCTTAATGGATTGAGGGCAAGGGTTGTGACACCTTGGGGAATGGGAAGTGAATGGGAGAAAGACTTGGGAATGTGGGAAGACTGGGTGTACTTGGTCTTGCAGGGAATCTGGTCTTGCAGGTTGGAAATCTTGGTCTAAAAAGACAGGTGGTCTCTCATTGCAGGTTGGATATCCTTAGTTTCAAAAGGCAGGTGGTCTCTCATTGCGGGTTGGATATCCTTAGTTTCAAAAGACGGGTGGTCTCTCATTGCAGGTTGGATATCCTTGGTTTCAAAAGACAGGTGGTCTCTCATTGCAGGTTGGATATCTTTAGTTTCAAAAGACAGGTGGTCTCTCATTGCGGGTTGGATATCCTTAGTTTCAAAAGACGGGTGGTCTCTCATTGCTGGTTGGATATCCTTGGTTTCAAAAGACAGGTGGTCTCTCATTGCGGGTTGGATATCCTTGGTTTCAAAAGGCAGGTGGTCTCTCATTGCAGGTTGGATATCCTTAGTTTCAAAAGACAGGTGGTCTCTCATTGCGGGTTGGATATCCTTGGTTTCAAAAGGCAGGTGGTCTCTCATTGCAGGTTGGATATCCTTAGTTTCAAAAGACAGGTGGTCTCTCATTGCAGGTTGGATATCCTTGGTTTCAAAAGGCAGGTGGTCTCTCATTGCAGGTTGGATATCCTTAGTTTCAAAAGACAGGTGGTCTCTCATTGCAGGTTGGATATCCTTGGTTTCAAAAGACAGGTGGTCTCTCTCTGCAAGTTGGATATCCTTTTGATCAAAAAACCCATGTATCTTATTGCAGCTGTGATTGACATAATTATTAACCTCAACTGGTTTCTCCATTACCCAACAGGTGATCTTGAGAAACAGGTTGTCTCTAGCACTCTCCCAGGAGCATAGTTCTGTGATGCAACACCAGGTGTGTTTTTATTGGCTGAAGTTCCAGTCCCTGTGTTTTGCCATTCCCAGGAGCAGCTGTGGGAGTAGGCTAATCCTTCAAGTGTCTTTGATGTAGTAATCCCTGTTACAGTTCCCTTTGGATGAGCTCACCTGCTGGGATTCATTCAGTGGGGTGAATGAAAACAGGGAATGTTGGGAGAGGCATGGGTTGCTTCCTCACTTAAAGGTTCCTTCTCAATCCAATTTTTTTCCTAGTCTCATTTCAAATTAATTTTGTGAAATATCAAACCTACCTAGTATCCACTGCAACATGCTAGCTCATTTGTGCAACTTTTGTCCGCATGATTTCACAAAGTTTTTCTGTAATCATCAGACAAACTATTAAATTACTTAATGTTTGGTCAAACATTAATTTAAGTAAAACTAAAAAGGCTGAAAGTTTTGTCATGTGCTCGGTGAGAGGATGGAATTCACGGCAATGATCAGCTTTGACCTGTACAGTATTAACCATTTTGGATATCCATATTTTGAGCATTACCAGATCTAATGACCAAAGTCAGTTCTTTCAGTGATTTGAACAAATATATGCAATAAATCAATTGCGAACTATTCACACACTGCATATTTGGACATCAATGAACCAGATTCACAATAGGCTAAACCAGTGGAGCATGCAGTTTGTACTTGTTCATTGCTACAAGTTACAAAGCAGCAGTGATTCATGAAGGTTTAATGAGCTGTACCACTGATTGCCCAGAGGAATTGTGAATGTATTATGTGTCATGACAAAGAATGGAGCAGATTTTACTTACAACTAACTGCCTGTAGTCTTTGCAGTGTGAGGCTTACAGCTGCTGCATAATATGTGCAAATTATTTACATGACTTTTCTGTATTCAATATTAACCACTGTCATCTTATCATCAGAACAAATCAACTATACTTATTTTAAATAACAAATCTACAGTATACTCTCAAGAATATTTTTGAAACCAGCATATCGGTTCACGTTTTGCTTTTCAGGATATGCCTTGACTTCGGAATGCTTTGATGTAATTAAAGTCCTCCAAAATCTAATACTCCCTTCCTAAACTTCAGGCTTCCCAATGCCCTTGTGGAAGGGGCAACTTCAGCCACATGTGGGGGTGATTATTACTGCACTTAATATTACCCCACCCTTCAATTGGCCAGCTGTCTGTTGTCCTAAGCCTTCATCCTTTCATCAATCATTGGTCAAGGCAGCTGTCACTTTGAGAATGGTGCCTTTGTCTTTGAAGTTAATTGTCCATCAAATCTAGATGAATGCACAGTATAGCTACCAGGGGGGCCTCAGAATTTGGAATCAGTTTTTGTGTATGTAGAAAGGTTCTTTGTGTAAAAAAATATAAGTTACATGTTTATAATGGATAATGCCTGGAGGGAGGGCCCCCTAAGGTCATGAAAATCACTTTCCATGATGCATTGTCTCCCATGACAAGCTGGATGTCATCTGCTAACGGGTATGTGACTGAAAAAAGTGGTCTTGAAAGGATATGTCATCTGTGGTGCCAGAGTTCTGCTTGTTGGCTTTCTCTTAAGACAGCCTTCAGGACAATGGCTTTCTCTTAAGACAGACTTCATGACAATGCAGTTGTATTCAGGCATTGTTCGTTTGCCAGTCTTGATATAACAACAGGAACAGCTCTAGGCAAGGATATAGATATGCCGCTGCCACGGCTATCATTAGAAAGAGTCAGATATTTTGATGCTTTTAAAATTTGTCTGGGCTTTCATAGACCATTCTGCGTTTGCATGATAAATTGACATTTCACACGCAGCTGCAAGGATTCATTGCATAAAAAAATATTGCAGACTCGTTTAGCTCGCCAGGGTCTCGCTTTACCTGTCAAGCAACGATATGTGTGGTCATGTGACTTTGGGTTCCACTTGCTGATTTTCGAAACATGTTCTTGCTGCCTGTCTGGTTCTCTGTTTTCTGTCTATCTATTGATCCTAATCTGCGTTAAAACAACAATACATGTTGGGGGGGGCTTTCTGCGATATCTGATCCATCGCTATCAGTTCTTTCCTGTCTTTGTAGAGCAGTCAAGGCATTTGGGACCTGGTGAACATTAGCACAGACGCTGATTTGGGAGATATTTCTGTAACCACAATTTTTTTTAGCTTTCTTCCATGGTAAAATCTTGTAATTGAAGTTACTTACTTTTGTTGAGTAAAATGCGAAAAATGCAAAGCGATTTGCTACCCTGTATTTAAGACAATACTGTTTTGTATCACAAGGTGAGTAATTTAAAATATGCATGTGCATACTTTTATTATGTATATATGTGTGCACGTGTGCATGCATGCATGTGATAGAATTGCAGACATTTGAACCAGTGGCTTATGTAGGATTTTGCAAAGGGGGGAGGGCGAAGAGGGGCCAAGCTTTGTCACCCATTAATTTACTATGCTACCACACAGTGGCGCAACAGTAAGTAAGTAATTGAGAAATTTTTTAGATCCAAAATGCACACGCATTAAATAATAATAATATATCATATAATTGTACGTAATAATATATTACAGAGAGGATCATGGAGACTCCCACAAAGACTTGTTAAAAGTCGCTAGCGTTTGTAATGAAAACTTCCCAATAAAATAATATCTTGCTAAGCCAGTGATGATAATTATTCTTCCAGTTTTAAACATGTGTTTTCACCAAGAATGGTGGTAAAGTTCTCTTAGTGCAGCATTCGGTTTCAATACTGACTATAAATTTGGCAGTGTTTTGTAGCAAACAGGAACCCCAGCTGGTTGCAACTGCCACTGTTGCCAGTAATGAGTGTTTGCTAGGGTGAAGTTCCTGGATCCTGCTGGGGTAAATCACGTTAATTACCCCCCCGACTCCTGGTTGCACACCCCTGTCCTTGGAAATGGGTGTTTTGTCCAATTTGACAGCTAGCGGAACTTACGAGGCGTTTCTGTTGGGGTGGGGGGTGCTTGCTCCGGTCTAATGACGATGCTACGTGGAAGCGTGCCGCACGCTGACAACCTATCACCCCTACGAGGCGGGAATGGACCGGGCCGATGACACACTTCCAGTTGTTTGGGCTCCAACATTTTCATTACTGTGTGAGGTAGCGTCGTCACTGTGCGCCTGAAATTCTGGGATCTTGCTCTGATAGCTCACGGATACTACCCACGCTCTGTGACTATATCTATGATGCATTGTCGGTGAAAGTTGGTTTGATACCATACGTACACCAGGGCACATTAACCGGATTATACTAGTGCACGTCGAAGTTAGCGCAATGTCGCGTGTATGTTTGTGGACGTTCGCCGTATTGCTGGCTACTACGCAAAGGGTTGTAGTGTTCGCTTCTAGTCAGGCTTTTATTGTTGACACCCCCAATGGAACTGTACACGTGGATCCATCTGGAAGGACTGCCCCAACAGCGGGTAACCCCGTTGGTAAGTACCCCTTGTCCGTGGTCCGGTTTAGACTGTCTTTGGTCTTGTTATTTCTAAACGCCTATCGCAGCAGCACTCGTATCACTCATTGTCTTTAATTCTTAGTCTATACTAGTTGTAATATCTACGACTACGTGTACATTTTTTTAATTAAATAACCTTAATTGACAACAAACATTTATCAACAAGATTTGGAAGATTTTTGGTTTTATTGAAGTTAGTAATAACAACTTACTAACAAGTTTATGCCGATTTGTACTGTGTATACTTATGAAATAGGGTATAGCTATATCTGACGAGAGGTATAGTTGGCGTGTAAATGGAGTCGCGGCAGTAGTAGTGACGCGATAACAGCGTACTACACATACTACCATTTGTATATTCGTGGACCCAACTAGAACACTGGCTAGCTGTTTGGAAGGTTTTTTGCAATATAACACTTTTACTGATATACGTTAAAACTTATAATACGTTGAATCTTCATGGTTTTCAAGTAGCAAGTCTACTACTGATGGCTGTTTCTTGTAATTTGGCAAGCTTTCTAGCTGTCAACTCCCAACATATGTCGGTTGTGGAGGTGTTGACTGACTACAAGTAATCATATTCTTGAACAAATGTTAAAATATGTGTGTCTGACTTAAATGGTAATTCAAAGATTTAGACAAAACATGGACTAACAAAGTTTTACCTTTCGTTTCAAGATTACTTGCTGGCCCTTCATCTTTACAAAGCCATCTTTATGTTCTCCCCACACATGGGGCCATTAATCATGTTTGTTTTTGTAAGGAGTTTATTATTAGAGAGAGTCCTAGAGAGCTCTCCTACGGCCTGGCTTCTCGTCTACAGTGTCACTTGAGTAGAGCAGATGGGCCATCAATGTAGAGTTCTTCTAAAGTGACGTATGTACAGTCTGCAGTGCAGGAAGTTTATCTCACACACATTATATACTTTATAGCACCTTGACATGGATCATAACTGTGAACTGCCCAGAAGGGTCCAACAATAGCAGGTTGGATACACATGCCTAGGCAGACAGCTGATGGCTTGGCCATTAGCTTCGCTTGAATGCATTGCAATTTAGAACTGAATTGATTGGTTCTCTTTGGGTTGGCCTGGAGATATAATGTGATGCTAGCGAAATGTGCAGTATGATTATAACTTTATATTTAAATTTTTCGTCTCAGTGAATGTGGCTTAATAACTTACAAAAAGCAAAAATGTTTTAGCCAACACCCTTTTGTTGGAGATGTGTAGAAATTTATCAGGAAGTTGTTGGTGATTTTACTCACCCCTTCTCTGATACCCAACCAATTGCAGGACCTATTATTAAGCAGTTGTGGACATTTTATTTATGAAATACATGAGAAGCTCCTTGGAGATACAAATGGAAATGGCATTGGCAAATTGATTACCTGGCCATCAAAGTAGAAGCTTCTTTAACACACAAAAGATCCTCAGAAAAAATTGACACAAACTGTATTCTTGAGAGATAGAGTTGGATTGAAGAGGGTTGGTTGTTCTTGGTGAAATGGGCCACAGAGGAATCCTACTGATCCTGGTGTGACTCAGCAACTCAAGATCAGTTTGGGGTTATTTCTCTCTGACCAATGTCTGAGTCAAATACCTTGTGGCAATACCTGCAGGCTCCAGTCACTGAGTCAGTTCTCTATGGGCAGAGTGTGTCAAGAGACATACAGCACACCTGTTTGGTAACATTTTATACCACGTGATGTATATAACTTGGGTGGAGTTACACTTTGTGTGTCATGGTCTTAGAATTGTAACACACCTGTTTGTTGATAAATTACTGTTGAAATTGCACATCTGTTTATTTATTAATGCTCTACCCTTTCAAGTAGGAAACCACATTTTTCAACCATGTTTAGTGGGCAGTTTCAAAGGCGAAAATGACATCCGTAATAAATGATGACATTTTGGTGTGTTTCCACACTGACAAATAAATATATAACAGCTCATGACCCATCCTCTGTGATTCAGTAATAACCCCCTTTGAGTGGGGTTTTGAGTGCACCATAGTGTAAATTATAATAGCGGTTTAGAACTACAGCAATTCACTGATGCTTAGTGATTTGTAATGGCATTTTTCTGCAGGGGTGACAAAGTGTGGTTGTCAGTGTCACATGTGTGGGGCAGGCCTGGTATCCTGGTTCTGGCACTTGGCGTCATCTGTCACCTGCCAATGTTGGGTTGACATACAGGATCTGTCCTAAAAACTGTTGTGTGATAACCAACACTTCATGTTATGTGGTGTGCACATGTGTATGTTCACACGCATTATGTTCATAGCTTGGGTATGTAGTATGTACGTGTGTTTGCATGTAAGCATGCACATTCCCACAGCTATGCATCATGAGGCCAAGTAAAACATGTTTGTTTCTGGTAACATCATAAAAAATAAGTTATTTCACACATGTATCGTGATTTACACTTTCTCGTTACTATTCCCTGGTTTATTTATGATAGGTGGTTATTGTATCCAAGCTTTTTATATTTTAAGATCTACACTAGTTACAGGTTAACTTTCCTGGAACCCTAAACATTTTTGTTTAGCCTTGGAGGTATACATTACATACCAAACCAACATTTCAATGTTGAATTTGTGGGTTGAGAGAAACCAAGAAATGGATGAGTTATTTGACTTCTTGCTTTATCAGGTGGTAAAGGTTCAACATGTGATCAACAGCTAGCCCATGTGTGACTTGTCAGTGTCATATCTTCAACATGTTATCTCCACACATGTTCTATATAGTATAGACTATGAACAGCATGTTCTAAGTACAGACAAATTAATTCAGTTTTATAGGATTTTTATGTGTACTTTATTAAGTTTTTTCTTGAAAAATTTATGTCGTCATAAAATCATACACATTTAAATCTACAAGTGTGCAAAATTAGCAATCATTGCAAATAAAATACAGTCAAATGTCTTGTCTAAGTAAATAGTTAAAATTAATAAACACATAAGTAAAAACTAAATAAAATATTGCACCTTGATAAAGTTGTTGCATCCTTTGGAAGTTTGACATTTCAAAACAGCATCTCGCAGTGCACTACTTGACTCCTGGCAGTTCACATTTTAAATAATAAACCATCCTTTTTTTGAGTAAGAGCAGTGACAACAAAAACATCAAAACAATAGACTGTGTGTGTGGGGGGGGCACTCATACGTTTTTTACTGAACTGCCCAGAGCGTTTGTTTATAACTAAGCGAGGTGTGGTGACTGGCACATGGCTGGTAGTGTCTGTTTTGCCATGCCCTGAAGACAGTGTGCAGAAAAGAAACTGGAGACATTATAAATCCATGGACTGCTGCTTGCACCTGATTTCTGCCCCCCTCCCCAGGGTCGTCTGGCAGTGTGCCAAACTTCTATTTTGTACCCTTTTTAAATGGGCGCAGTGTCAGTGGGGCATTATGCAGGAGAGTAATTCGAGACAATGATGGTGTCAACAAAACAGTGTTGTTCTTTTTGCATTTATGTTAGAGGTGTCCCATTTGTGTTAGAGGTGTCCCATTTGTGTTAGAGGTGTCCCATTTCATATGCTTTTTTCTTTTGTCTAAACATAATTATTAGACAACACATCATTTGCATCATTCTGCAGTCTGCATTAATGAACAGTCGTTAGCGTGACACGATTCATAGCATGAAACCATGAAGACCTCCTAATATGGGGGTCTATATATGTGGCAATGCATTATTTACACCCATCAAGCCACCGAGTACTCTATTAATAAACCAAAACAGCATAGCTAGTTTCTCGCTTTCTTTTCTGGATAATTAAATTATTGCGGCCACTCTTAGGAGTCTTAATGTCTGTCAAAACTGAAGAGAGGTCTCAAGTACCCTACACCTGTCTGTTTATACAACTGTAGCAACCTGGTGGTCAAATACGTGACCGCAGCACTTCAACATCTCGCCCCAGACTTGACCTTCTAAACTTGATTGAGCTGTAACACAATTTATCAACAGTCTTCCTGTAGTTACTGTAACTGTAGTTTTTTCTTGGCATTAGAGTCATATGTGATCTGTTGCACTTCAGTGATATTGTAAGGCTTGTTCAGGATTTATTTTATAACAGTGAAGTTACACCCCGGGGGGGGGGGTCATTAAACCCTGGAAACCAAGTGGGGTTTATCTTATATTTCACCATCACCTGTGTATTCCAGACAAGCTGGGAACTGATCCCAAAGCAGACCAACCCCTGCTGGGCAGATAATGTGTGGTTAATAAATAGCCCGTGGGTACAGTTGGTTAAATATTGCAGTTAGATTGACACTGTGGCAGACCATAATCCTATGTGGCACCGGCTGGGTGTATTCTATATCTCATCTGTCATTTGTGTAAATTATACTAGAGGACTTAAATGTCCACAACTGTGGTGACACTGATTGACATTGACCTGTCTGTATCCATTCAGCCTGGTAAGCCACTGACTGGGGGGGGGGCTGGAGAGCTTATTCTGAACATTCAAAGCCCTGGAACATTTCAAGATTAATAAAATGACCAATGTCCAGATAGGTTACTTGAGACGTGGTGCCTATGTAGTATGGGAAAAGGATTTGCATGTAATTATAGATCTATTGTTTTAGGATGATTTGTCTGGAAGGAGGCAGCAAGGTTAGGCTGTGGCTGTTTACAAGGCTCTCTATGCCATTAGTAAAACCACACTTCAAATATGCAAACCAGTTGTGGTGCCGTCAACTTTCAAGTGCTCGAACATGTAGATGCAAACAAAGTAAATGACATTTGAACCAGATTTCTTGTTCACCGCAACTACTGATCTGCCTGTTAAATATTTCGGTCCATGGGAAACGCAAAGTTAATTAATTCTGTTAATTTAAAGAAACTGCTAATCTTGTGTGTTTGTTTCATAAGTGCACCTGACACTGCAGTCTTATCAGAAAGTAGTGATCAAGAAATGAATTCAAAGTGATTATCACCCTGGGGTGTGAGTGCTACACCCCACCCAGGGCACCCCAATCAACACCCTCTGTGTGACTGACACCCTGACTTGTGGCATGCTCTTTGACCTGGTCTGCTAGTCCAGGGGTGTCAGTTAATTAAGGTTGACCTAGTCCTGACACTTGGGTCTAGATAAGATCTCCTTGCTTTACCAGCCCTGTCTCTATCACTCCACCCAGAAGTAGTGTCTGACCCACAATGGGCTACTGTAGTTTATGACAAGGTCCCTCTCTACCTGTCAGTGGCTTCTGATTATATAAGCATGGCAATATCTGTTCGAAGGCTTCATGTGAACAATGCTTGTGTTGTCTATAAATACCATGCTGTTTGTATTACTGATGGCCACATCTGAAAGATTACAAGACTTCTGTGCTGTAAATGGACTGGTTCTAAAAGGACCAGTATACTGTATTGAGATATGGGATAGCTTGTAAAGAGAAGAGGTGTGGTGGCAAAGTTAAGGGGGGGTGACCAGTTGAGAGAAAAGGATGTTGATAGGGAGAAGTGGAAAGAGATAACAGCTGGGGCAGTGCAGCTGTGCATCAACTAGCCTCATTCCTTTATGAAGGAAGTGGGGGGGACACATTATGTGTTATATGGATGGACATTAGGTGAAATACTGGTCAGTTTGATGTGTAACTTGGGAGTGGATGCCATCTAGGACCAGTGGTTAATCAATTTCCTTGGGACAGGTTTGATTTACTGGTACGTAAATCAGTAGACAGTGACCAGTGGGCAGTGTGTCCACTTTGGGCATGGACTTCATACCTGCTGTCAGCAACCTTGTAAACTGACACCCATCCTGGGTTTCTGGCCCAAGAAACCACCTGTAGTGTCTGTCTAGGCTCATGGAGTGCTGACTGACACTTAATGTCCTGGGGAGGAGCAGCTGACCAGGGGTATCAACACTGACCTGTCCAGTAGGCAGCCATGTGTTGAGTGGACTTTGATGGACAAGTATAGTGCATTAGTCTAATAGTTTATGGTGAGGCACTTTCTGGAGCAGTGTGGGTTACTCTCTCAAGTATTCTGCTTTCAACATCCAAACCACATTAGTACTGGGCTGCCTTATCTACATAAATTATATACTTGACCACTGACCACCAGGCACTGGCCATCACAGGTCAAACCATTGTTTATTCAAGACACAAGCAGGGGACTGGGAGTTGCATTAAGTTACATATGACTTGGCCAACAGAATACAAAATGTCTCATCTATTTGGCAAAATGTTACATAGTTTATATTTTTGTTACATAGTTTATATTTTTGATTTTTGGTTACATAGTTATATAGTTATATTTTTACTGTTGTTGGGTTTGTGAGAGGATAGTCAAATCTTGTTATTAGATTTTAAAAGACTTGTATGGACATAAACTTTGGGGACTGAAGTTATTGTCATTCAAAATGTGAAGTTTTTACTGTTTAACCTGCAGAGGGTATTTCATGCAGTATGACAGCACCAGTCACCTGATCTTGCTCCATTCACTCGAAGTGGGTTCGTCTCGTGCAAGATGTAGGCGTATATTTTCTTTTCTTTACAGTTCTTCTTTTGAGTAGCTAAAGTGCTGGCTGTGAGTGGACAACTGTGTTGGTGTTTTGCAGGTTAAAAACATGTTTGCTGCCAGCCGACTATGCAGGTGTTTGTTGGTGTTAACTTTAGTTAGCGTGACAGTTGTACCAAATACATAAATGACTGGTTAGACACGAGTTATCATTGTATGATAATTATGGTGTTTACTTTATTGTGATTTTCATAGGGTTATCCCAACATGTATTGGTCCTTCTGTTAGGCATTGTTAGTCTTTATGGGTTAGTTTTTCTAAATATTGTAGATCTGTAGGACTTTGATGCCGATAGATAGAAACATGACAGGAGGGAGAGTCAACTGATGTCCCGTGATGATAAATTGGCGGTCCTTGGGTTTGGTTCTCACCCTGGTTTGACTGTCCTGTCTTTCCTGCTGAGTCATGCTAAAGATCCTGTCTTTCCTGCTGAGTCATGCTAAAGATCCTGTCTTTCCTGCTGAGTCATGCTAAAGATCCTGTCATTCCTGGTGTCTATAGACACTGAAGATCTCATTTTGAGACTGCTGTCACCACTGCTGTCACCACTGCTGTCACCACTGCTGACAAATGTTTTCTGTTCAGAGAGCTTTAATACTTGTACTCAACTACCCAAACTCCTGACCGTAGTCACGACTTGCTCCAAATAGAGTAATGTATCTGTGAATGATACACACCCTGTTGTTTCTTGAGCCTATCTTACTAAGCTGCTTATGTGCTTGTAAAACATGACATGAAACATGACACATGATGTCCATCATGAGACATGACAAATTGACATCCATCATAATCCCTTCTTAAAATAAAGTTCTGTGAGTAAGTCAGTAAGATACCTGTATCTTTGTTGTAAGATGTCTGTTTATTAAAGTAGTCTAAGCCATATTGTACAATTATCAACTACTAGTATGTTTAGATGGATCAGTAGCTCACGATTGCTTGTTTGTGTTTGCAGATCAACATTGGATATCCCAAATCAAAAGCTTCCCTGGCAACACCACGCATCCTGATGACTTCAAACTGTTATTACAAGATGGTGACCATATGATAGTGGGAGCCAGGTAAGACAATAGTGTCATCAGTTGATGATATGATAGTGGGAGCCAGGTGAGAAAATAGTATCATCAGTTGATCTTATGATAGTGGGAGCCAGGTAAGAAAATAGTATCATCAGTTGATGATATGACAGTGGGAGCCAGGTGAGAAAATAGTGTCATCAGTTGATCATATGATAGTGGGAGCCAGGTGAGACAATAGTGTCATCAGTTGATCATTTGCAGTAAATTGAACCCCTTTGACATTGCCAAATTAATTGTGTACATTTTGAGATGTATTCCTCAGTTCTGTTCTGAATGATCAGATGTCATTGCTACCCATCTTCATTCATATTCATTCTCAAACTACATCATAAATAGTTTTATCCAAACATATTGTTAAAAAGACCAACCATTAGCATTTCGATATTGTAAGCACATTCTTTGTGTTTCTACGATGTGGCATTGTTATTAATATTATATACAAAACACCATCTTATTTTCAAACTTTGAATGAAGCATTTGTCATCAGATTGATATCATAACTAAGTTAGCTACAAATTCATACATATTTTATAATGCTCTAATGGATTTGTGAAGGCAGCTGTGCAATTTGAATGTATTTTTCAGGAACACTGCGTACAATATCAGCCTTGTGACACTGACTTCCGTAAAGGTTTGTTGGCTTTTCTCTGATAATAATATATACATCAATAGCTTTGTAACCAGTAACCAGGACATGTATTCAATGAGTCTCCATTGAATACAAGTTTATGCAAGTGATTCTGTGCAAAGTTGACACACATAGATGATCCTGAACCTGTTTTATGTTAGAAGTGTACATTGTGAATTGATCATTTGGCAGCACTAGCTGAAGTCTAGTCTAAGATTTTTAGTGGTGTTCTGTCCTTTATATCATGACTGTCTTCCCATCTAATAATATAAATATAATAATAAGTAGGATACTTGTGTCGTGCCTCAATCATTGGAAACTCACGCTTAGTGGTGCATCAAAACGAAAGGTTAGGCAATCTTTAAATCGGTGTACAGGATTAAAGATGCCAACAGATGGAGCTAGCTAGGGCCTAGGAAGCTAAGGAAGGATACGCACAGTTAAAACATAATAATTATAAGTGTTCAGATGACAGCAACATTTGAGTATGTTTCCTGCTGACCCAACACTTAACAAAGAGCGAGTTCCAATGTATTGATCTGGCAATGTTAGTTACAATTCTATGAAGAAAAAGTAGATCGGAATTATGATGGAAGCTGTCTGGGCTGTCTTGTGAGCAGTGAATGTAAATATGCTGGTTGCTTAGATGAGGTAATCTGTATACATGCTGCCTCGTGGGAGTATAAAGGAGTTCAATGCCAATTCACATAAAGCACATGCAAATATTGGTCTTATCGGACATACAAGTTTGACACATATGTAAGAGAGATTAGACTTAAAGGATGTTTGTACAGGGCAACGTGTGTGATAGATATATGGTCCGCACGTGTGTGTGTTCAGGTGTGAGTGCACATTGATGCACGTATGCACACTGTGTATTGATGTTAGTGATTATAGTAAAACAGCCACTGCAGTCGACAGCTACCAAATGAATCTTGAAAAAATTATCAACTTACATGATTCTAAAAAGTTTGTTTTTAGAAAAAAAATCAGTTGTTAAATTGTGTCATTTCTCTGTATATTTTGCCTTGTGTGGGAGGGCCTAAAGTCAGGCACTCTACTCAGGAAACTATTATGTAATATTATCCAATATTTAATAACGTCTAACATGTTTTATGCAACTTACAACACTTGGAGTAGGCGGTTGATTGAGAGATGGATCTCCATTCTCTGGGTTATATTACAAAGCCTGTTAACCCTTTGAACTGGAATAAGTAGTTTTGTCAGCACTACTCACGTTTCATTAGCCAAGTTGGAAATAGTAAAGAAAAAATAAGCACTGTTATCTTGCTTAATTAAAATAATAATTGGATCAACTAGTATGATCATTTTGTGGTGAAAGTAAAGCAGACATGATAAATAACTCCACTGTTGTCTAAACTTACACAAAACTATTGAAACCCAGGACTTTAAATGTTGGATTATTCTGATATTCCATGTGCTAATCTAGAGAGTCATTTCCTGTCACAGGTTTGACCAATTTCAATTAAATTGTTGGCACAACATGACCAGGAACCTGATATTTTCCTGTATCCTGAACAGTTTCATTAACATGAGGTAATGTTGAGGCTGACTTTAGGAAATGGAGTTGCTTCAGGAAATCTGATTCATGAATCCTGTAGGATATAGCAGTAGTAAACCCTTTTATATGCCCTCCAGCATGATGTCATGGGGGAAGTGGGGTTTTCTAAGTACGGTTGTGAGCATGTGATTTGTAAATGTCTCCAGGAAATAAACATAAAAATCCTTTTAGCAGTCCCTGCAGTTTGTTCTTAAAGGAACTGACTGCTAACATCCTGCTAAATTCAGAGTGACGTGAGACACCGTCTTAAATTAAACACGCACAAACGTGTTAGGATTTGCGTAGTTGGCCGTACTACAAAAACTTTATTCGTAGCACAAACAGGAAAGATTTACGATAGAATAAACATGATGTGTTTATAGCGACACTGTCCTTGCAGTGTGATGTTTGTGGGTCCCATATATTTACTTAGCCTCTGTTATGTTGACCCTTGCTGATTTCACTTGGCCTGGTCTCCAGGTCACACTGTTTTCGATGACGTCTGACTTAGGATCAATATGGGATCTTGATATTTGCTTAATATGGGTTCTTATCTGGTGGTCTCACTATATCCTATAGCCAGTGTTTTGTTCGCCAGTCGATAGAGTCACCTTATCTGTGATCAGGAACCCCATATTAATAAAAACATACCTATATTTGGGAAAATTCTCACGCCGGAAAAAAATGTATTGCCTGACTGTACGTGATAGTTACATTATGTAATGTAATGAAATGTAATTATATATATGTGTGATAAGAAATTTAATAATATACATAAAACTCTGTGCTGTTTTCTGGGTGGCCCTCTTGAATTATAATAGCCAGTCAGTGTTGCTGGAAATGTTTATGAAAGCTACCTCTTTAGTGATGTAGTGAGAGTGACACTAATGTTCTAATTAGTAATGGAATTATTTAATTATAGAAGCAAACAATTGATTAGATTTGGCTGACCACAAGATAAATGAGCTCTATTGACCTGTCTATCAGTGGTGGCAATTTGACCAATTATGTGCTTAGATGATTGCTGTCCACTGGTATTCAGTTGTGGTCAAGTCAGAGGTGTTTGAGATTCTAATCACAAGATCACCTGACTGTAATCGTTGACCATTGGTCACTACTGCAGAATGTTGGTCAACTTATGCAATGCTCCCAAATGATTATCCACTTTAATATACCGATTAAGGGAGAAGCTAGTAATTTTCTCCAATTAAGGGATAAGTGAGTAATTGCATAATGTCATGATGTAATGTGTCGATAATCTTGGCTGAGTTATAATTATCCAATCATGGCTAGTTGTGTAATGGTAATTAATATAATATCTGTGCTGTGGGAAATCGTCATAGTTTGTCATCATCCGAAGACTTTAACCTTGCTTACCCATAGCTCCTCAACATCCATTCTTTGAAACTTTAACATTTTATACAGATTTTGACATTGCTGAACCCTTTCATTTTGATGCATATCTTAGCTCAGGGTGTCCAGGCATTTTGACGCAATAAACGTTTTCGTATTGCATTATATTTTGCAGTTTTACCAATAATAACTTTAAAAAGTATAATATTAGTTTTTTCTTGATTATAATTTTCTTGCCATTACATAAATAGAAACGGTCGGCACGAATCACATGTGTCAGGAATCAGAATTGCATGAATTAATGTAACATATGAATCATGTAAAAATCACGGGGTGATTGCCAAGTAAGATATCATAATGGATGTTTTGCAGTTATATAACAAGATATATAAACAAGATAACTGTTTTTTTTTTGTAGAAGCTGACATGGCCTTCGACAAGATTAGACGTCACTGTCTGCAGAGCAAAGCGGAAAACTGAGGTAAGCTTGACAACTTGACATGTTCCCCTGTCATTGTAGCTGGGTGTAGTGAATGAATAAGTGGTATGTTTCCCCTCCAACTCTTTCATAAGTCCAGCAATAATTGCAAGTTGTGGTTTCCGGTGAACAGTCAGAAGCTTCTAATGAACGTTATTTATAACTGCGACAGCTGGATGTCTTATTCTGGGATGCAGAACTTTGGAAAATCAATTCTATTTCTAAGATAAGAGGATGGTCGACTGATGGGAGAGTTGATTGATTGACAGTGCATTGATGTAGCGATGTGATACGCCAGTTTTGACATATTCGTATTGTTGCATCATTCATTGTGTTTCTAAATGAAACACAGATGGAAAATCCACACTTGGTAAAAACTGGGTTGGACCATTTTATTTATCAGCTGTGTCGCGTCCAAATTAACTGCTTTTGATGTAACATGAGACAGCATAAAATTAAGTGAAATGTGAGATATCCTGTGTATGTTTCACTGTACACTCAGCTATTGTTTCATGTTAATTAATATGATGATTGCCTAAAGCGTTCCCCCCACAGCAGTGTCTGTTGGCAGGCCTATAGCCACGCAGTGCACACAATAGCTGATCTATGTGATAAAATAATGGAGCTATTGTTTTATCTGTGCTCTGAAATGACCCATGAAAGTTCTATTGAAAACGTGCCACTATTACATCTATTAATGTGACTTATGGGCCCTTGTCAGGTCAGAACAAAAGTAATTAGCAATAAATTAATTTATTTTATCGACATAATGATGATACTTGATAATTTTGTGTAGAGTGGGACTTGATAAAAATGTTGATTGGCAATTTTCTTTGCTCTTGTACATAACATTTTAGTCAATTATCATGTACATATGTTTGATAAAATTTCCTGTTATTGAAAAAAGTGCTGTGAAAATGTCATAAAATACAGAAATTCTTGCAGACAAATTGTTTTGTTCTCTGATGGGTATTTCCTAAACATGTAGCACAGTTGGCGGGTATAGAAGCAGGGGCATTCACTACAACAGAACTCTAAAAACCCTTTCCTGTAGCAACACAGAGCATCCGGGGTCAGTGATGTCTTATCTACTGTGCCAGATGATAACAACATTACCCACAATGCCCCTGCCTTGAGGCTATGTCCTGATATCTATGGCACCATATTTTTAAACTAGTTTATTGAAAACAGCTGAGGATGATCTGTGGCTATTTTTACATCAGAATAATAGCTTGTGTGATAGCAATCAAGTCGCAGGAGATTTTCAGATAGGGCCTACAGGGGCGTAGATGCCATTTAAAGTCACAGGGGCGTGGGGGAGAGTGGGGCAGTTCTCAATGGAAAATTGATGTAATTCCAGGTTAATGTGCTGTGTCTATCAGAAAGATTTTGGTTTCTTCCCACTTAAAATACTTGTGAAGAAATGTTATACCATTGTATGACTGGAAGAAAGTGGTTGTTGTTTTAAAATATCAATGCCACGAATCTTATATTTGAAATTGACAGCCAGATATTAGTTTGTTGTTGTCGTTAGCTTTGCAAATTGTTTTGAAGTAATAGTTGAAATTATTTCATCTTCCTTCATTTCCGGTTCTTTGCATAGACAAAGATTTGTTTAATTGAACTACTGGTTGCTTGAATGAAACCAGTAATATGTTGGTAGTTTCCTTTGTGTGTTAATGTTTATGATTTATTTTTGCCAGGAACAATGTCAGAACTACATCCACGTAGCAGTGAAATTATCACCATCGGAACTCCTCCTTTGTGGTACGAATTCCTTCAAGCCACTGTGCCGGACATATCACAATGAAGTAAGCACCCAGATGCCAGATACTTAAAATGTTATATTGCATATTTTATGTTGAGTTGTGCAGTTGGCAAATTTCTTTCAGCAAAAGATCTATACAATCTGTGCACAATTAAGCAAATGTTAATGTTTAACCAAATACAAAATGTTATGGCTTGAAGTAATGAATGCCTAGACATGTTTCAGTTAACTAATTTACACTTTGCTTCCAATTTCGTACAGGATGAATAGTTAGTGTTTAAGCAAACACTGACTGTTGTATTTCTGTTTCCAGCCAGAGAAAGATTACTACCATGTCTCAGAACGTGACGGCATTGGCAAATGTCCATATGATCCACACCACAACAGTACAGCCATTCATGTTGGTGCGTATTTCAGTATTTTGTTGACAGATCATAACAGATCAACTTATCTTCTTCCACATACCCTATTGAAGGAGTGATGTACATCTCAATACCGTCTTCCCTTCTGCTGTCCCTCTCTGGAACTCTTCCATCTGATGTACATCTCAACACCGTCTTCCCTTCTGCTGTCCCTCTCTGGAACTCTTCCATCTGATGTACATCTCAACACCGTCTTCCCTTCTGCTGTCCCTCTCTGGAACTCTTCCATCTGATGTACATCTCAACACCTTCTTCCCTTCTGCTGTCCCTCTCTGGAACTCTTCCATCTGATGTACATCTCAACACCTTCTTCCCTTCTGCTGTCCATCTCTGGAACTCTTCCATCTGATGTACATCTCAACACCTTCTTCCCTTCTGCTATCCATCTCTGGAACTCTTCCATCTGATGTACATCTCAACACCTTCTTCCCTTCTGCTGTCCATCTCTGGAACTCTTCCATCTGATGTACATCTCAACACCTTCTTCACTTCTGCTGTCCCTCTATGGAACTCTTCCATCTGATGTACATCTCAATACCGTCTTCCCTTCTGCTGTCCCTCTCAGGAACTCTTCCATCTGATGTACATCTCAACACCTTCTTCCCTTCTGCTGTCCCTCTCTGGAACTCTTCCATCTGATGTACATCTCAACACCTTCCCTTCTGCTGTCCCTCTCTGGAACTCTTCCATCTGATGTACATCTCAACACCGTCTTCCCTTCTGCTGTCCCTCTCTGGAACTCTTCCATCTGATGTACATCTCAACACCTTCTTCCCTTCTGCTGTCCCTCTCTGGAACTCTTCCATCTGATGTACATCTCAACACCGTCTTCCCTTCTGCTGTCCCTCTCTGGAACTCTTCAATCTGATGTACATCTCAACACCGTCTTCCATTCTGCTGTCCATCTCTGGAACTCTTCCATCTGATGTACATCTCAACACCTTCCCTTCTGCTGTCCCTCTCTGGAACTCTTCCATCTGATGTACATCTCAACACCGTCTTCCCTTCTGCTGTCCCTCTCTGGAACTCTTCCATCTGATGCACCAGCTGCAGCCTCTCTTGAAGTCTTCAAGTACAAACTGGGAGGTTGAGCAAAGAGCCTGTAATCTTGACCACAGGAAGATCTTTTTTTTAAACTAGTAAAATTTCCAACAAATGTTTAATGGGGCAATTATTAGGTATGTGTAATAAATGTATGATTATCAAGCAAATAATATATATTTATGTTGTATGTTTCAGA
Organism: Lamellibrachia columna; assembly: GCA_963662155.1. Taxonomy (NCBI): domain Eukaryota; kingdom Metazoa; phylum Annelida; class Polychaeta; order Sabellida; family Siboglinidae; genus Lamellibrachia; species Lamellibrachia columna. The sequence continues at coordinate 4,252,395 of OY759273.1, forward strand.
TGGCGAGTTGTATTCGGCGACTGTGGGAGACTTTTCAGCGGGTGATGCTCTTATCTACAAATATCCAATGAGAACAGAGCAACACGACTCACAATGGCTTAATGGTGAGTGACCTTGAACAGTGTTAAATGACCTTGAAGACTGAGTCGTGAAATTTACAGCTGTTTTTTTTCTGGATTATAATATAATGCAGTACTGTAATCATTCTATCAATGCAATAACTATTGTGGTAACGTAATGTTACAATATCTTTACAGGTGTACAAACTCTTGACAGAGAACATTTTATAATGAAAAGTATTTTCTAAAGATTTTTTTTTTTTCTTAAGATGCTACTTGGTTTCACAGATGGAAGAAACAAAATAGCAACTTTTTAGCAACCTTGTTAAAAACTCTACCTGTACCTATTGGCCATTCTTTTCAGACCCTGACTTCGTACATACGCTCGCGTACGGAGACAAAGTGTACATTTTCTTCCGTGAGACGGCAGTTGAGCACATTAACTGTGGAAAGGTGAGGTCTAATTGCCAAGTCTATGTCTGAAATAAGGCGAGGGAATTGTGGAGGAACCTTTAAAGAAACTACGCATCAACTGGAAATGATACTTACTAATAGGTGGCTTTGTGTTGAGTGTACTGACAAATATACATGACCCTGCTGCTAAGCGACTATGTTTATCACTAATTGGTTCATTATTGTTCCTGGTGGCATAGTTACGCGACATTTAATGAGCCATGAACGTTTCTGCGGTATTTGTGGTCGCTATATATATCTGTCTTTTATCTGATCAGAAATTAGGCATAGCCATAATGACAGTTAATGCCTGTTGTATGATTATCAATGTGTAGTTGATTCGTTTCTGGTATAATTATGGAGGGGGTGCTCCTTTGGAGTTTCAGTTGAATGAATTTGAGGGATGCCAGTGGTTGGGGAATTTGCTTGAAGTGGAACCAATTATATGTAATGACCACTGTTCACCAGGAGGGCTTCATTGGACGTCCTTCTTTGTAAATTGCATGTTCAATGAATGAATGAATGCTTTTTAAAACATTGTTGCAGCTAACTTCATAAAACAGTCTTGAGTTCAGCAGTTTGGGTATTACGAACTTTGGGTTAGGTGTTGCCATGGTAACATACTGGTAACAGTTAATTTATGTGTGCATTGCTTGTAGTCGGTGTTCTCACGTGTGGCAAGGATATGCAAGAACGACAAAGGAGGTGCACAACTACTCCGCAATGTGTGGACATCGTTCTTCAAAGCGAGACTTAATTGCTCCATCCCTGGTGAATTCCCGTTCTACTTCAATGAACTTCGTAAGTATGAAGATTCCATTTTTGTCTCCTGTCGATTTCTGTCTGGTGCTTCGCTGATCTCCCTCCTTAAGATTTAAGGTGTATTTACTTAAATCCATATGGATTTGTGTTTTACCAGTAAAAAATGTTTTGTAGATATAAGACCATATTCGGGTGTACCTGCATATATTCAGTGGTGTGCAGAGTCTTAAAAAGTTAAATCGGATCTAAAATGTTTAAGGCCTTAAAAGATTTTTAATCTAATGATACCATTTGATCACCAAATAAATGGATGACTCCCAGATACTGTTTAAAAGATATGTTACTTTGTTTTGTGTTTTTCAAAGGAAAAGATCTTATATTTTCAAACTATTTGTTTAAGGTCTTAATTCTGATTAGGCCAAACCCACATACCATGATATTAAAATCATTTACAATTTTACCAAATGTGAAGACATTTATCTGCCAGAACAGCAACATGAATTCAACACGGCTCAGACTGGGTTTTACACAACACAACACCTATTAGTGTCACAAGAACTCCCTAAACTTGTTCCACTCACTCAAAACATCTCCATACAAGTGCCATAAAAAGCGTACATCAAGATTACCTGTCTACGTGTTTTTACCATCGTCTCATTTCACTGCAGTATTTTTTGTGAGTAAACTCTGCGTGACGACACTGCACATTGATATCATCTCAAGATCGGGGTGGATACCCTGGCATCTTCAGGTGATAAGAGCAGAGCTATATTTTTTTGTGCTTTTATTGAGATTTTTTTCACCCTTTATGAAGTCACCTGTAAAAGTAAGGTCTTAATATCACGAGAAGGTTTTGAACGTCTGCACCAGATGATCGTGAATCTCACCTTATCTCTCCTTAATGGTTGTGTATCGTGCCACAGGAGTGTCTTATTCATGAAAGTGTAGATTCCCACTGTACATTCTTCAGCAAGATGCAGTGCAGGGTGATTATTTGTTCAGATATATCTCAATGTTGTATTGACTTGATGTTGCAGAGTCGACTACAGATGTGGGGCAGGGCAACTACATGCCAGCCCTCGAGTATGACAACCGCACGGACATGGTATACGCCGTCTTCAACACGCCCAGGTAAGCACCAGTGCTGCCATCTAGATCATGGAGAGTTGAGAGATTTTTTTCAGTTATATGATTTCCGTTTAATTCAGATTAAGATAAAATATGAACATTTATAACAGTTAACAGTTTCTAAGCCCAGTGTAGTAGCAAGACTACCATAAGTGAATATGTAGATGTGTACCTGTAAAATATTTTGTGTCTTTCGTTAAAAATAGCTACAACTTGTAATGGTCTGCGCTGTGATGTTTGCCTTGTCGCGATTACTTTGATTTTGATCACAAAATCTTGTTTGTTCTTGTCTTTAGCAACAGTATAAAGGGCTCAGCCGTCTGTGCGTTCCGGTTCTCGGACATCCTGCAAACCTTCGAAGGTCAATTCAAGACGCAGGACTCGGCACATTCCAACTGGCTGCCAGTGCACGAATCTGACACGCCCAAACCACATCCAGCCAAGGTGGGTGTCAGAATGATCATCTTCATTTGAAGCGTTTATCTACAAAATGCATCATGTGTCAAGATCACACAAATTGAGTTATGAGAGGTTTTGTGCTGCCATCAAGTTCATAGTTGTAGAGGTAAAAATGTTTTGTAGCAAAACGCATTATACGTCACACTATTGACTGACGAAACAATGGTTTTTTCTGTGTGTCACTTAATGTGCTATTTATCTCGAAGCACACAAATTGTATGTAAGTCATTTTGCAGGTAAATGCTTCCTTTACATCTCTGTCAGTTAAAATCCAATCTTATTTTTGCTTATGTTGTCATGCACTTTGTCATAATTTTAAGAATAACTATAAAACTTAATATGCATTTGCAGATTATAATAGCCATAGTAAACTATGAAAAATTGTTAAAGAGCGGTAAACATAGTGTCTGTTTTACCTTTGATATCAAGATTATCTAATCACTTAGGTAATTTAATGTAAACCCTTATTGGCTTTCATGATGTATTCCAGCAATGTGCCAATGATTCACGTCGCATATCCGACCAGACGTTAAACTTCATTAAATCACATCCTCTGATGGACGGAGCCGTACCGGCATTTGGCGGACAACCGATTCTACTACAGACAAGTTTCAAGTAAGTCCGGGCATTGTAGTACAGAAATTGCAAAGAGAATGGCTGTAATACTTGTGACAAGACAATTTGTTTCTAGTGATCAAGTGGTGGTCTTGTGTATGTGTTTATCATTAACAGTAAATAAAGGAATTGTTCCAACAAGTCTGTCTAAAACAATGGAGGGTATAAGGGACTTTGTAAATATAAAAATTCCAACAATGCCCAAAACAATTTGAAGTGGGTGGGTCAAAGATTCATTTGTATTATAAAAAAATTGGAAAAGTGTATTGTTTGACAGTTTCCCTGGTTGAAATTTGGCAGTAATTAGCTTTTCATTCATTGCATTAGCAATTTTCCGTTTTAGGATAGAAGTGTAGGTGAGCGAGATCATTTCTAAAAAAAAGTACCTTAAAAGTAGGGTGGTGTTTTTCAGGATAAACTTAAACCTTTGATGTCATGTTATCATAAATGTATTCTTTACTTGACCCATTCTCCATGCTCACAAATGTTGACAGAGTCACCTGGTGGTGAATGTTGTTACACTGTTCGCCATTTCTTGCAGATATCGACTAACGACAGTCGCCATCGACTGGCACGTTTCAGCAGCCAATCAGCGATATTACGACATTCTCTGGGTTGGAACAGGCGAGTCTGCTTGCTTTAGATTATGACTAGCACAACATTTCTGTCCAACATATTGTGTGTGACATCTATTTGTGTAATAAAGAAAATAAATTAACTGTTATTTTTGGCAAACATTAGCCATCTTGAAAAAGTAATAAACGTTTACATTTAAAAACAAAATCCAGGCTATGTAAAAAAATTAATTAGTACAAGTTAACAGAATAATAAATAACTGGTTATTATTCATTTATTATATATATATATATTTAATTGTTCGCTCTAAATCAAACAACAATATATATACGTATGATATTGTTTTTATTTGTTTGTCATATTCTCTTCCATTTTGTGAACAGACGACGGACGGGTGATCAAAGCCATCAACAAAGGTCGAACAGGGAAAATAGAGACAGAAATTCTCCGCACCTACAAAGTGTTTAGCAATGGTGCCCCTGTCACAAGTTTAAGTGTCTACCGAAATAATCAGATTGGCCAGGAAAAATTGATTGTCATATCGAAAGATGAAATCAAATCGATACCACTATACGACTGCAATCCTGATTATACCTGCAGGTAAGGTTGAAATATACAACATGACAGATGCGGGTCAGTTATGGTCAGTATAGCTAATGATTTTTATCCTGTTAACATATTCAGTGATTTTGGGTGTGAACAAAATGTATACTAATGATGAATAGATTTTGACAATAAAGTTACATTCGACAGTATAGCTAGTAGTGCAGGACGTGAAGTTTGCATGCATGTATTAATTGTGATGTATAATATTTAAAAGAATAACAAGTTGTACCACATTTATTGAAGACGCATTCTGCTGACATGTGTAACTGCACAGAGTTTTATCTGTGTGGGTCTGTCTGGTGTGTGGGTCGGTTTGGTGTGTGGTTCTCTGATGTGTGGGTCTGTCTGATGTATGGGTCTGTCTGATGTATAGGTCTGTCTGGTGTGTGGGTCTGTCTTGTGTGTGGGTTTTTCTGGTGTGTGGATCTGTCTGGTGTGCGGGTCTGTCTGGTGTGCGGGTCTGTCTGGTGTGCGGGTCTGTCTGGTGTGCAGGTCTGTCTGGTGTGTGGATCTGTCTGGTGTGCGGGTCTGTCTGGTGTGCGGGTCTGTCTGGTGTGCGGGTCTGTCTGGTGTGTGGGTCTGTCTGGTGTGCGGGTCTGTCTGGTGTGCGGGTCTGTCTGGTGTGCGGGTCTGTCTGGTGTGCGAGTCTGTCTGGGGTGCGGGTCTGTCTGGTGTGCAAGTCTGTCTGGTGTGCGAGTCTGTCTGGTGTGCGGGTCTGTCTGGTGTGCGGGTTTGTCTGGTGTGCAAGTCTGTCTGGTTTGTCTGGTGTGCAAGTCTGTCTGGTGTGCGAGTCTGTCTGGTGTGCGGGTCTGTCTGGTGTGCGGGTCTGTCTAGTGTGTTATTAAATGAATGTTTTCTTTCCTTGCAGCCAATGTGTACAACTACAAGACCCATATTGTTCTTTTTACAAAGGTGCCTGTGGCACTTCTCGTAAAGGGTAAGTCTGTCTAAATGTCTCGTCTCTCATAATTATCTGAACCATATTTTCTAACATACACTAGTTGAGTAGTGTCATGTGTGCTCTGTACATTGGTAGTCCAGTTATGGCATTACATTTATACAGTGATTCAGTACTTTTTATTTTTAGTGAAATCCAGTAGATTTTGTTTCATGTAGGTATATTTTGTTACTTGATAGATGGCGACACTTGATCGTAATAGGAATGCTTTAGGCTGATTAACGAATGAAAAATTAATACAGCATTATACAGAATTTCAAATGAAAAATACAGATTTCAACCAAACAAATGTGGTAGGCTTGTTTGTTTATTTTTTTTGTTAACCTGACTCCTATTGAGACGTCGCCACGTTTGTAGGTTCCAGAATATAGAACGAGGCACACACTCGGGCTGCCCGGTGGACGAACCTTCAACTACTCTCGAAACAGGTGGGTGTCCTAAGTGTTGATTGGACAGGTTTCGGCCTCTCGTTTGTCTGTATCTTGTTCGACTATGCCAGCCAGGAGAGATCTTTGCATGAAACTGTTTCCTGTGATTTGCAGTATATGTTGCTGGTGGAATGAGGTTGTGTTCTTGCTTGGGAAGTTGCAGGAACGATGTGTATTTATTTATTTATCTGTTGTTCTGTGCCCCTGCACATTTTATGAGTAAGTCCAGCCACGGATGATGATACATCTCCACAGTCTGTTGTGCGTTACGTGTTGACAAAATAGATTTAACGTTAAACATAAATTTTCGGTGCACTATTACCTACTTTTAACATTTTACGTCTAGCACATAGTTTACTAAGACTAATCTGTGCAGTTTTATGTCTGACATCCAAGCAGAAACCTTTACTTTTTCAATCAGTGTTTTTGTGTGGCAGTTGAGATTTGTCGTGGATTTGCTCAGTTGCTGGCCCTCAGGACAGCTGTCCATACAATATTTCTGTACTGGAACCATGTACCGTAGACTGTGTGCTGTGGATTAGATCTGTGATGTTGAGCTATAGGTTAGTGTACATTATACGGACAAGAACTCGGTGTCCAACTGTGCTGTATCCAAACAAGTGATGAACATTGTTGAATGTCACTCTTCCATAGTTCTGTTACAAACCAGTGTCTCCTGGTTTATGTAACTAGTGCTGCACCACCTAATAACATTAGACAATGTTATATCGGTATTTCACAAGACTCCTGTTGCCAAATTGTGCATGTGCATATGTAGTTAATAGTTCTGCCACCTGCAGTGCAGTTTACAAACAATGATCAAACAATTGTTAGTTTTGCCGACTTTGAAGCAACATACTATATAGTTCTGCCACCTAGTGTACATTGTAGGAATGACCTGGCAATCAAACAGTGTTTAATTTCACGGATGTCGTTCAACTCGAAATCCTGCTCCGTAGTGACTAGTGCTGCCCTCTGTATGTGAACTCATTGTCCCTGTTTGTCTCGTGCCACAGCCGCCACTACGTCCACAATCAATACCACAACCACAGCATCACCACCAGTGGTGACCTGCCCCGTATGTGTCTGTACGCCGCCACCATCCTTGGTGGCGCCATCTTCTGGCCAGTCAGCGGGCAGCTCACCGCCTACTGTCAATCCGGGTAATTAAGACATCGTTTAGAGCTCTGCCAAATTCACAAGCTTTGGCCGTCGTGGTGTTGTATGCGATCACGATTCGGTCATCGCCGTTGTCATAGTAACCGCTAGTGTCCCCGACTCCCAAACTAACCGGGTCAACTGTGCACCGCATGTCAAATTCATAACTAGTGTTGATAGAATTTGCTCTCCTAGATGATGTAGGTTCTGGTTTCTTTGTTACTTACTCTTGTGGGTTCTGTAGACATAACTACAGCGTAGAAAATGATTGCCCAGTGACATTTGGTTTTGTCAATCCGCACTAACATAACTCATCTGTTTTATAGATAGTGAAATCTCCCATTAATTAATCCTCAACTGCCTCAAGCAAACCTTAATCTGTAGGAACATTTGCCAGATTTTGTTGTCCACACAGTCACTTTTTAAATCTATTTATCACAATTTCATCTAAAACAGGACCTAATAAAGAAGCAGAATTTGTATCATGGAAAACTGGAATGAGATTTGCTTGAGGAAGTTTTATGTTGGATAATAGGGGACTTGGTGTCTGTGGCGAGGAATACTGCTGGTGGTGATGCTTAGGGTTCTCAACATTCATCCTATCCCTCCCTGTGTCAGTCTGTGTGTCACTTATGGTGGTGGGCTTCAATACGGTCTGATTATAACAAACTGATGCTTTCTACTAACTAACGCATACTAATCCTGTAGTAGGCATGCACCATTTGTATATGTTCAGTTGGTGTCATTTCCCAAAATTCATTGTCTGAAAATTAACAGAATCGGATTCGAAGACAAAATGCTGTTCTGTCGTTGTGACCCTGATTTTCGTGCGAGCCGTCTCAAACCTTGATGTATGTCACTGCCTGAAACTAACTTCGTTTAAACTTAGACATCCCTTCCCCAATACATGAAACTGAATTACATTGACCTTTTTGACCTGAGTTAAAAAAAATAATGTCAATATTCGACGCTAAGCAAAGCAACTACTAACAACCCCCCTCCCCTCATCAAACCAGTTTTGTTTAGTATCAGACATGAATGTTGCGAGATGGCTCTTTAGTCAGTGACACCAGCTCGACATACCTAGAACATGTGAGGTGTTCTCTCTCATGTGGAAAAGTTGAAGACATTTAGCATTGTATAATTGATGAGAGTCAAATCTATTGTCCATCTACAGTAAGTTCTTTTTTTAGACAATTCATCTACAAAATAAATTCTTTTTTTGTTTGTTTTGTGAACCAGACAAAAAGTTGACCAGCTAAAAATCTTGCTTTTCTCATGGAAGACTTGTGCTATCTCCTAGAGTACCAAAGTATCCGTCGTAGAAACAGTCCAGATCATCTGGAACTGGACTAATTGCTGAGTAAGGATCGTAATGGAATATGCACAAGTGGATTTTTTCTCATACATTCCTTTCTTTCCACTGCAGACCAGCAGCATAATGCGGTAACAAGAGATATCCCGGACACTACCAATATTGACAACCGTATCCCACAAATTCCCCAGGTGGCAGGTGAGCCTCATTTTCATGTCCTACCAGCTCCAGCTGCCATTTTGTGTTGTCATGGTTACCAAGTGTACTGGCGTGTTAGGTGTTTTCTCAATTTTTTATTAGAAACAATTACATGGTCTGCAGTTTGTACTGAAGGGGGAGAGTGATTTAGTTATATGTAGTTTGCATTGATATAGTTTGCACATATTTAATTCCAGAGTGTTTGTGTGCTGACTCGTCTTGTTGACTCAAGAATTATTGTAATGTCCTGTGTCATGTCAACCTTGTAAAATATATCGCTTAAAATGCACCAAGAAATGCACAAGACACGCTTTACTATGCAGCTAATTTATTAACAGTACTAGTAGTAACACACTGCACACTGTCTGTAGTGGTAGAAACACCCTTGTCTTGTCCTGGCTTTCTGCTACTGTTATGCATCAAACCACGATCATTATTAACACCTCAGCTTGCTAATTTAGCTCTACTCATGAGGGACTAGAACAATTAGGTTTAATATTTCCATTTTGGAACAAACACTTATCAGCCCTTAACTTTTTTAGAGTCCGTTTTACCTTTTCTGATTTAACAAGCACCATTTGGCATGAGGGTAATGTAAAATGCCAATTTATTATGGATTTTCATGATTTTTGTGTAGTACCTGTTTATGCGTATTGTACCAGCCTTCGGACCGAGTCAAAATAATTAAATTGAGGAGCAACCTTTAATTCACACTCTGCAATCTGTGTAGTATGAGATGTAGCCTGAACTGACAGTGGTGTTTGTTTCTGTTGAGCAGGTTCATTGGCGCACAATTCGCAAGGTTACATTTACAAGGCGTCTGACATGGCCATAGCTACAGTTCTGTGCATCGTCATTTCTCTCGTCCTCGGTTCGTTTGTTGGATATCACATCAGTCTTTGGCGCCACCCACGTGACAATTGCGCACACCTGAAGCAGCCAACGATATGCACAAATCAACTCGAAATAAAGGAATCAGGCTCGCAGATCGATCACTATTCACCAATGCCAAGGGCAAAACACACGAACGTTATCCTTGATACAAAAATGAATGGCTTTCCACGCACAAAGCTGGACAGCAACAGCCGGCAAGAATATGTATAGCAGTGAGCCTGTGCGTTCACGGAGTTGTAATTTGTGTCTGTTGTTCTCAGCAGATGGCAGCAATGTTGCATCGATTTGATATCGGCAACCGCTGGTGCATATCGAGGATGGTGCTTTGGTTTCGCTGACGTGGAAACGGAGTGAGAGTATGCTGCAGTTGGGCATGTGGCCATCACAGTCACTGCGCATGCCACAAATGACAACAGGTGGCAGCACCTTCGTTCAGCGCACAATCGTGTATGCGTATGAGACAGGTCTTAGACAACGCCATAGGCATACATCGAGAATGTGTGTCAACGACGTGGGTCATATGACCAGCTAGCACCAATCGTGTCAGTTCTGTGTGCATATGTAACGACACGAGCGATTGTCACGCCCGCCGACCTGAGGATTGCAAGACCGCTGTCACAGCAGAAATAGTTGGCCAAGCAAGTTTGGGTTCAACTGAAGTGTAACGAAATAACATGCTAATGCACTACTAACCCAGACGTTCAAACTATCTGACCAAATGACCATTTGTCATTAGACATATATATCTCTCTCGAGTGTGTGCCTTTATACCATTGTTTGACACCCCATATTAGTTCAGTGTGTTGTTGCTACACCATACCCTATGACAACAGTTCAATAATGTAGTAACTGTATCTTGTAACTATGGGTACTTGCACTGCACCATGTAATTATGACGATAGTCTGACAAACCCCCAAAGTGGGTTAATTTGGGCAAATTTCACTGAATTTGTATACAGGGTATATCCACAGTAATGTAATTATATGGCACCAGTCAACATTTTTCTTTGGGTAAGAAAACTACGCTGCACTTGAGTAACATTGTCAGTTGAGGAGGCGCTGAATTCTGATGTATTTAAAAAGAAAAGAAATTTTTTTTTTCAACGCTTGTATAATGGTCATTTGCATGGGATCGGTTGTCAAACTTTCCCGGGGTGTTTAAGCACCTAGGATAATTTGGAAATCTGTTTTTCCATACATTGGTAACTCCTTCACAATGTGGAATTATGGGGAGATTAGCTTTAGTGAGAGGGTGAACTGCATGTGTGAGTGGTTATTATTGACTTGTCAACATCTAGAGTGCAAATCTGGTGTATCCTAGACAGATTTAACTGTAACATATGGTAACTATAAGTTACAGCACAGGAAGCTCTATTAGACTTCTTGCTGTAATACTTACAGTGTCCTTGTGTGCTTTACATAATGTAATTAATAAGGATGTAAATATTTGAATATCTTGTATAGATTTATTAAATATATACATTGTGTATCATTGACCATAAAGGTATGCAGTTCTGGACGCAAGATTTTTTATTGCAATCGCCTCACTTTGACAGTGTTGCATTTGGCCAGTAGGTGGAGTAACTGGAGTTATTGGAATAACTAGTTATTGGAGTAACTGGAGTTATTGGAATAACTGTAGTTATTGGAGTAACTGGGGCAGATTAGGACACGTCTTGAAGAATGAAATGTCTTTCCACTGCCATTTATATCTGTCTGCTACATTTTTATTGTAAATATTGAATAACCTGCAGCTGCATTAATATTGTTATACATAGTATGACACAGGCTGTTGTACAATCTTGTTTCTGTAACTTTGAGAGCAGATGTTTTTGACAATCTGAGAATTTGTTCTTTGCGACAAAAGCACTCTACAGCAAGTTAAAGCAAACTTCCTAAATGTGTTGATACTAGTAATGTATAGTTTTGCAATAATAATTATATACCCCTTGAAGTTTGTTTACACATTTGGCAGAGTCAAGATGTGCTTTGTATAATGTAATGCTAAATTGGAACGCACACTGATGTATTGATGTGAAACGTTTTCATGTTCCAAGAAACTATAAACAGAAATGAAAAAATTTTGCCACAGAAATTTTGGAATTCAGAAACTATATAAACATAGCATTCATATTTGTAGGGTTTTCTGGATTCATTTTACTAATGGAAATACAGAGAAAGTTTAACAATAGTATTCAAGAAACTTTTAAATAGTCACTTTTATGTTATAATAAACATTTTCACACTCGGATTTATCATGCAACATTTGGCTGAATCATGTAATCGGTTTCATTCACATCGTGAAATGTGTCGTTCACGCAGCCAGTTTTGATGGTGTTAATAATTTTATAAGTTATTAATTTTGAATATTATTCCTTGTTAACTTGTATATACATTGTAGACTGTTTATGTGACATAATAGTGTTGCAACTGCAGATATATTTTTATACTGTAATTAATAAAATAATAAAAACAAAATAGTATCATACAAGTACCATTGCGTTTGTGTTCAATCTCGAAATAAAAATGCCTTTAGGAAAGTGGCTTTGCAAATGAATGACAAATTTATGTTGTCATCCATTTTGTTTGAGAGCAAACAGTTATATTCCATTCATTGCTGTAAATTTCTTTATTTTTGTCCTATCTCTTAAAATTCTTTTTTATTCATAGCAAGAATGTGTGCGCAATTCCACTACTTCCATTAAGCAAATTTTCTGAAATTGTCACCAAGGAAGTACTAAATTGTTAATCTTGTACAGCACGTCTCCTGGTTAAACGATCCATTGCTTAACTTCTGCTGTTCTGTAAACCAGAAGAAAAGTTGAGTCTGCTTACCAGACAGTATATTTCTAGAACTAATTTAGGTAAAAACAGACCCAACATTCCTTAATAAAATAAAAATTCCTTGTAAGAACAAAATAATAGCCTTTAAATTTGTTTCAAATGTGATTGATATTCCCTTGCAAAGCTAGTGTTTTCTAAAGACAGTTCTTGTTTTGTCTACAGTGCACCCTTCCAGGTAACAAGTACAGTGCAATGCTTTTTTAATTAGGATAGATATGTAATATTGCAACACTTGTTTGAGCATAGAAAGGATTTCTGGAAATGTAGGTGTTTCTGACACAACTGCACTACCTCCACAATTAAATTTTTTCACAAAAACGTAGTATCAGTTGTAACACGCTAGCTCGTTTGCTATTTAATTCTGATGAAATTACTTGACAAACTATTAAATAATTCTCAAAAAACTATTAATACACAGATATGAACATATAACTTTTAATACACAGATATGAACATTATAACTTTTAATACACAGATATGAACATATAACTTTTAATACACATATATGAGCATATTACTATTAATACACAGATTTGAATATCAACAAACTTCAGTTAGCTAAACGAATTGTTGAGGCAGCTTTAAGCGAGTTGCCTCAATGACTTGGAGTTACTATACTATGTCGGGGATGTGATGATGCAAACATGGTTGTTATTTGTCCAGGGTGGAGAAAAGTTGGCAAATTGGTATTCTGACGCAATTATTATAGTATTCATGGTATAAATGCCATGGATAAAGTTTAACCACAAACTGTTGATGACTACAAGCTAAAAACTACTAGCTAAATTATTAATCAGTTCATAATAACCAGTCAAACATGTACATTAGTGAAACAACATCCTCAAAGCCTGGTGGTCACATGGGGATGACTTGCACTGACAAATGTACTGAAAAACCACTGAAGCATAACAAAGTTATCCAAACAACTGGAAAAATTATATAACAGGTTCATGACTGCAATACTATGACTCATATTGTATGACTTGCAGTTAATACCAGTTATGCAACATTATAAATACAAATACATTTGGTTTGAAACGTTATTTTTTCAAGAACTTTCTACTTCATGGAAATGCCAGGTTGCCAATTTGTGCTCAAAATGTTGTCTGAATTTTCTATTTAATGTCTTTTTGTTGTTGTTGAAATCTTGTTAATTTCACACATACATGCCTACAGAGTAATACAGTAATACTTACCTTCCTAGGCTGTCTTGGCTTCATGGACTGTTTTTTAATGGGAGTATTACTTCCGGGGGGAGTACTGCCATACCAAAGCGGTGGAGCACATGGAGAGAGAAATCAAGACATTTAGGGTCACCAAGAGAGAATTATTGAACAATTGATCTAATATCTATAAATGTAAGGTAAGCCCAGGCGAAACGTTTTCATTGGGAAATTTCCTCTTCGATGAAAGAGAGAATTATCAGGTTTACTTGGAGGCACAAAGAGGAAAATTTACATTTTTTATCCGGACAGAGAAAAAATAAATTACATTTTTTATTATTAAATGAAAAACATAGCTTGAATACTGTAAAGGAGGTAGAACACGAAATAAAATGTAAATAAAAATACAAAAGATGTAGAATTATATTAAAGTTTATAATTTATAAAAGAAAAAAAATAATTATACAGATACTGCAAAAAATTGAGTCGGTGATGGAAAATGAAAAGAAAGTTTAAAAGTAATGCAAAAGGAATGGGTTCGACTGTATTGGTCGGGCTACTGAACGTTGCCTATTCACGGGCGCGATCCGGCTACTGCCCAACACGGAGACTTTTGCCTGCTGCGTTTCCGCCCTGGGCCGGTTCGTCCCTCCTTAGACAACCTGGTGACGTCGGGCTCCCCCAACGAGACCATATTGATGCCGGGCTTAGCGCGGACACTCGATCGACATAGAACAACGCCCGGCAGTACCCCCGACCTCAAACCGTCCACCAACCTACGCCTCCAAGTAGCTAGATTACAGGAGCACGCCACCACTCCCAGCCGACGGAATAAGCACGGACCTTTAAGGTGATGCAAAACGGCTGGGTGGCAGCTGGTTTACGTGTTTAAATGGGAATTACTGACATTATTAAAAGTTTTCAATTCAAAATAATGGGTGTACAATTATATATGTAGTACTATAATGCATTTGAGTGGTCATATTCTGTTTTGAACAGGTATTCGAAAAAGAAATACTACTTCCGGTTCAAAATGCCGCCGCGACATCTATTGTCAAAATCAGAACGACGACTTTAGTTGCAATCGAATTCAGAAGATGGCAGCACATTACGACGCAAAGCGACGACATTTTATAAAGTGGATACAGGCAGTATATGGACATTTTACCAAGCATAGCGTAACCGTTGCAGCATTCAGTGTCCTTCATACACAGTACAGTAATATTAATAATTCACTGTGTCATCAATATACGAATGCGACGAGCTCAGCGCAACAATGTTCATATTTCACAGTTTCATAACATAATATATCATAAACTTCAACAAGAAGTGATATTTCTCTTTCTTGCGATCACTCGTATTCAAATAAGATGATCTGAGTCTGGGCGCAGAAGAAGATGATGATATGTAGTTCTCTCTCTAGGTGCGATGAATGCATCAAACGAAGTCGATATTTGCAGACCCGGCTGCATACACACTTTTGAATAGCAGCAACTGCTGTATTTGTCACCGTCATGTTGTTATATTGACGCTCCTTCCGCCGCTGCAGGTTTTCGGTTTCCGTGGTTGTACGGTTTAGTTCAAAATGCTCCACGCCCGTGCTGCAGGTGGATCTCCATCGCACTCGGTCGTCAGAATCAGGGTATTCTCGAGTTAATGTCGACGACTTGGCGCTGTAGCAACTATGTTGTTGATGCGCCTGCCATGACCAGTGTCGGTCGTTTGTTTCGTTACGCTGATCGTGTTCAACAGCAGCCGATTCTCAATTTCAGCAGGTACGTAAAAGGTACGTTCTCTCGATTGAGAGTCCGGCCTTCTAACCGGTATGCCATCGCGCCCCACGTATGCCGGTATGCTATCTCTACTGCCCACGAAGGTCCCGTCTTCTTTCTGCAGCGACAACATCTCGAACGATTTGTCAACTCGCCGATTTGGGCTTTCCGTAGCCGAATGGCTAACTTAAGTTTTAAAACCAATACGCACTAACCGTTTCACATGTGTGTTCTGTAACATACAACCGACACTTGGGCGTCAAGAAACTGAAGAAATGTGCTCCAAATAATTACTTATTAATACTTTTATCGGTGACATAGAAAACATTTCACAATTAGCCGCCATACTGTGCACGTGACGTTGCCTTTGGGTCACATGATCAAACGCGATTTCGTGTAGAATGAGGCCAGAATGGGCCAGCAGCACAGACATAAATAAAACACCCGTTAGTAAGTTAGTAGTTCATAGGGGCATGATTAATGATGTAACTCTATGGCCAGCAGACGGCAATTGTTAGCGTGACCTTATATAGATCTACGGGAATCCCGTTTGGTAATCTCGCTCACAACAACATCCGGTTATATACAAATGTTGACAAGCACATGCGTTCTGACAAAAAGGTAATAATTTCACACTTTTACATGGTTATTGTCAGGTAACTTTAGTGATATACATATAAGAATGCATACAGACACGAAAGACGTGTTTATTGCTCTGTTTATGACGTTTTTGTAAGGTTTCACGTTTCATGAAAATACTTACGTTTTTGACGAACGAGATCTTCGCCCTACAACAGCAACAGCCAGATAGAAAAAAATTGTATGGCGATTGACTTTGCCTAATACGTGGTGAGCGACGAAGACCGGGAACTGTCCTCCTGCAGCAGCCGTCATCGGCCTTCACAGCCGTTGGGACAGCGTACGTCATCCTCCGCCTGTTCCGCCGTTGCGGTTGGATCGCTGTTAGTCCGGCCCCTCGCCTCAGACCTGTGCGCCATGGGTGGCTCTAACAGGAGTACAAGACTTCAGACGCCACAGCTCTGAGGTTCATTGGAGCACGCAAGCCTCTCCACCTCGCCAAGGTCGCGATCCAAGGACAAGTCCTCTGGCAGTATTGCGTGTCCGACATGACTATGTCCGCTCGAGGACGTGCTCGGCCCAGCACGGAGATATTCTTCACGGTATTTGTCTGCTACAGGTGAGAGAGAGAAAAAAAAACAGTAGCTATTTCCCACCAACTGTCTGCAGCATGACTGACACGGACGCCCTCTGGCGTGTCTGCTGTCCAGATCTTTTTGGCAGACGGGAGAATCAGAGCGGATTCCGGTTGATCTCACTGAGGCGCTGCCGCTCGGCTTCTTAATTTCTCCTCTTGGCGATCTCGTTTCAAAGATAAACGAAGCCTTTCGCGCTTGAATCTTCCCCGGGCACACGCCACCGTCTTGCGTTCCGTCTCGCCGATGGAGGCGAGGTACAATTCGTTAAGCTTCACCCACCGGCGACGGGCCGTGACGATAATGGGCACCAGAGGCGGAGGAACCATCCGATCCGGCGACATTCAAAGCGCAGTTTCTGCAGTAGCGGAATGGTTCGTTCCTGGTCCGTTTTTCAAAAGTTGATCGTAGTCTGCCGGATCGAAGTGCGGTGGATCACCCTCTCCTGCTGTTACAATTCAAGGGCATGTGTTAGAATGAAGAGACGGGTAACAATGTTTTCGAGTCACCAGTAATTTAGTTGTAGTGTGTCGCTTCATCATCATAGATATGACTAAGATAAAACACGATTGCCATTCAATAAAACCCCAGATGATTTTGTTTTAAAGTATTCATGTTGCAGGCCTTTTGCACAATATCAGTGAATTATTTGGTCCTTTTATTTATCGTCCGAACTGTGAGAGTGAATAGTCGTTTATGAAGTCAGTTGCAAAGGGGTTTCTTCCCTAAATGCTATGCGACGTCACATAATTGTTATTTAGTGGCTTCAACAGAATGAACCAAATAAAATAAACTGCCATTTGTAAAGGGCTTTTCAAATGGTACTTTGAATAGGATCCTCCCTTAACAATAAACAACAACAACTGAATGTTTGCATAGAAATGGTATATACATTTCTGGAGAAAGGGTTTATAAATTTCAGGAAAGTTCATGGAAGTGTCATAAAAAATAATTTTCTGGTTTGTGCGGGAACCCTGCCTCATACAAGAGAGTGAATATCCAATGGAAGGGGTGAAAATTGTATAATAGAATAATCACCCGGGGGTAAAAATTAAAATAACGGCCAATTGCTCACAGGATAGTTGTTCACGAAGGAAATGAGAAGACGGACAGTCTCTCACTCTTTGTATATTTTATTTGGTGTACAACAATCAAACCACTTATAAATTGTGGACGCACGGTTCATGAGGGGAACACAAAGCTCATTGATAATAAATCATCATCTTTGATTTGTGAGCTTTTTATATGACGTTGTGAATGATAATACAGTGAAGTTTATCCTTGCTGAATACTGATGTTCAGATTTCAATCCGCTATTGCTACACGACCAGTATAACACATTAGACATATTATGTTATAATATATGCTAAATAAACAATACGTTCGCGATGAAAGAACTTTTTTAGAAACAATAAACAGTCATTGTTGGCTACAATTCGATATCGTACGACACGCGCAGGCGCGTTAATGTTGACGTGCTTCAGACGAGCTCCTTGCTGCGTTAACCAATCACGAGCGCACTGGGCGTGGCTTAAAGGAAATATACAACTTCAGACGAGCTCCTTGCTGCGTTAACCAATCACGAGCGCACTGGGCGTGGCTTAAAGGAAATATACAACTTCAGACGAGCTCCTTGCTGTGTTAGCCAATCACGAGCGCACTGGGCGTGGCTTAAAGGAAATATACAACTTCAGACGAGCTCCTTGCTGTGTTAACCAATCACGAGCGCACAGGGCGTGGCTTAAAGGAAATATACAACTTCAGACGAGCTCCTTGCTGTGTTAACCAATCACGAGCGCACAGGGCGTGGCTTAAAGGAAATATACAACTTCAGACGAGCTCCTTGCTGTGTTAACCAATCACGAGCGCACTGGGCGTGGCTTAAAGGAAATATACAACTTCAGACGAGCTCCTTGCTGTGTTAACCAATCACGAGCGCACTGGGCG
Organism: Lamellibrachia columna; assembly: GCA_963662155.1. Taxonomy (NCBI): domain Eukaryota; kingdom Metazoa; phylum Annelida; class Polychaeta; order Sabellida; family Siboglinidae; genus Lamellibrachia; species Lamellibrachia columna. Next base: position 4,270,944 of record OY759273.1, read on the forward strand.
TGGCTTAAAGGAAATATACAACTTCAGACGAGCTCCTTGCTGTGTTAGCCAATCACGAGCGCACTGGGCGTGGCTTAAAGGAAATATACAACTTCAGACGAGCTCCTTGCTGTGTTAACCAATCACGAGCGCACTGGGCGTGGCTTAAAGGAAATATACAACGATTTTCATTAGTTAACTGAACGATATAAGTTTTAGACTTCTGTCAAAGAGATACCTTTTAAAGGTTGAGTGGATAGAAATATACATATTTTTCAATGGACAGAAGTCACATTCCACAAGGGGAAGAGGATGACATTCAAGTGACATGCATGACTAAAATCAGGATCAATAAATTCCGGCCAGCAAGAGAATATGTGTGTTGGCAGCAGCCTCAGGACATTATATCCACGATACAAGAGTCCACAAAAATGGGTCAGTAAGTCGCAACCATTTCCAGATTGAGCAAGCATTGTGGCTTCTGATACAAAATGTGGGACGCGGTGGACGTGTGGTAGAGCGTCGGACTTACGGTCGAAGGGAAGGGGTTCAAAACCACCTGTGGTAGAGCGTCGGACTTACGGTCGAAGGGAAGGTGTTCAAAACCACCTGTGGTAGAGCGTCGGACTTACGGTCGAAGGGAAGGTGTTCAAAACCACCTGTGGTAGAGCGTCGGACTTACGGTCGAAGGGAAGGTGTTCAAAACCACCTATGGTAGAGCGTCGGACTTACGGTCGAAGGGAAGGGGTTCAAAACCACCTATGGTAGAGCGTCGGACTTACGGTCGAAGGGAAGGGGTTCAAAACCACCTATGGTAGAGCTTCGGACTTACGGTTGAAGGGAAGGGGTTCAAAACCACCTGTGGTAGAGCGTCGGACTTTTCGTTCGGAGGGACCGGTGGTTCAAAACCACCTGCTGTCGTTTCGAAACCTGGGCAATTTCGTTCACCCCACTTTGCCCATGTCTCTCGGTTCCTTCTACTTGGTGTATATGCCAGGGGAAGTACAATACCTCACACAGGGGGTGAATGTGTAACCTGTCGTGGACTCAAAGAGTGGTGGTCTCTATCTCTAACCCACTGAGTCTAACGGTCGGAGCTGCTTCCCGGTCGGAGCTGCTTCCCGGTCGGAGCTACTTCCCGGTCGGAGTTACTTCCCGGTCGGAGCTACTTCCCGGTCGGAGTTACTTCCCGGTCGGAGCTGCTTCCCGGTCGGAGTTACTTCCCGGTCGGAGTTACTTCCCGGTCGGAGCTGCTTCCCGGTCGGAGTTACTTCCCGGTCGGAGTTACTTCCCGGTCGGAGCTACTTCCCGGTCGGAGCTGCTTCCCGGTCGGAGCTGCTTCCCGGTCGGAGTTACTTCCCGGTCGGAGCTACTTCCCGGTCGGAGTTACTTCCCGGTCGGGGCGCGTGAGAGGCACCGAGCAGGCAGGGGTCTATAGCAGAAACGTAAGTAAGTCCAAAATGTACTGTGAATTGCATTTGAACAGAAAATAGGTCGATTTGGTTGATCTAAATTACATTTGTGAACATGTTATTTAATTTACCTTCAAATAGCTGTATATCTCAACGATTGTTAGTTTATCATGAGCATGGTTATTCGTGTTGTTAATGCTACACAAACGGTTTCATTAGTATTACTTGTCATAACCAGTTAACACTATGCAGTGCTGGCCAAATCCTAATCGAGGTTAGTGCTGCTGCGACTATTGGTTTCAATTAGGATTACTGGTGCTTGGACTCTTGGCCAAGCTATAATTGTGATAATCGATATTCTTAAATATTGACCACATTTTATTTGAGATTATTGGTGTTGTGCAAAAGTTGGTAACATTTAATTTATGAGTGTTGGTGCTGACCAAAGTTGTGCAAAGTTAATTTGATATTACCAGAGCAGTGAATAATTGCTGGTAAATTGGTGAGCAGAGTCGGTAGGTCTTGATGTGTCCATTCTTGTATATTGTCTAGCCAGTTCTTTCTCTGGCGGCCCCTTCGTCTCTTGCCCTCCAGGGTGCTTTGCAGGATGGTTTTGTCGTTGTGTCGTGTGATGTGGCCAAACCAGGAGAGCTTGCGTCGTTTCAGTATTGCCAACAAGGACACTTGCTTTCCAACCAGGGAGTCCACTTGTCGCCTGACGCATTTCGTTTCAAACGTTTGTATGCGTCTCTCTGTCTCTGCTGTCAGAGTCCAGCTCTCGCATCCATAGAGGAGGATAGATACAGCGAGTGCTCTGTAGAGCTTCAGCTTCGTCTTGAAGCTGATGTTTCTTCTCTTCCAGATGGTGTTAGTCTTGACATAGCAGACATGACCACTGCTATCCTTATTTTTATTTCCTTTGTTGAGGTGCCATCTTTGTTTAAGGTGGACCCATGATATTTGAAAGAGTTTACTTCCTCAAGGTTCTGACCGTTCATCATGATGTCAATGTGGGTGTTCTGGTTGGTACTGTTGACAGATGTCAATGTGGGTGTTCTGGTTGGTACTGTTGACAGATGTCAATGTGGGTGTTCTGGTTGGTACTGTTGACAAGTATTCTGCTTTTCCCGAACTGACTTCCATCCCGTAAGTTCTTGCCTTTTCTTCCAGTCTGGTAGTGGGGTCTTGAAGTTCACTCTCGTTTCCTACCATCTTCCGCAAAACGATAGAACTCTTCTGTTAAAATGCAAAGCATACATACACACATACATACCTTCGGTGAAGTAGATTGGTGCGGTTGAAGACATTTATTTTAGTTATTTTTATGACAAAGCAATATTGCATATTTAATTAAATATAAAGGTTCCTCACTCATTTCAAGCGCGGTTCGTTCTTGCCACGTGCAGCATTTTTGTGCAGTGGAGTCTTATAACGAAATGTCTCTTCGTAGTTGTATAATCGTAAGTATTTCGCCCAAAGCAACTTTTCTAACAATTTGTTTGCACTCAATCTATGACATAACTGCTACTCGTTTGAAACAGCGATCTATTATCGAAGTTTTCCTACTGTGTTTGTCGAAATGGCATTATTCCCGTAAGCATAGCAAACATTTCCCCAAAAGTGCACTAATTAAAATGACGACGCAAACCGCTCAACTTTAGAGTATTAATAATTAAACTAGAACGTTCATTCAGAGCACTAAACCATACATCATAATAGGGACTGAAACATGGTTTGAACCCTCAATCAGCAATTCAGAGATGTTTCCCCCGGACGCAGCCTCCTCCTGGTGTGTGCCTACTACAGACCCCATGGCCATACTAACGATTAACCCAGTCTGATATACTTTGCAAAGTCTGCCCACCTTGCATCTACATCCAAGAATGCGGTCATAGTAATAGGGGGTGACTTTAACTTTCCTGGCAAAGAGTGGGCCAGTAAAACCCTCAAAAGTGAAACGAGCTACCCCCGCCTACACCATGCCTTCATGGAGACAATACAAGACCTGAACATGGAACAAATGGTTCAAACCTCGACACGTGAAATGAACACTCTTGACCTTTTCCTGACCAACTGCACCAACCTCGTCACCAGAACAGAAGTGATACAAGGTTTATCTGATCGTGATGCTGTTTTGATGGAACTGCAGCTCCACATTTAACATTTGACCTACACATAAGAAGAAACTTCAGAGACGGCCCATCCCTGTATACAGTAAAGCCAACTGGAACTCTATGAAGACCTCAGCTCTTCAACATTCTGAAAATATCACCTCGTCTAATAACGATAACGGTAACACAGAGGAAATCTGGACGACCATCAGAAAAAATTATGTTATTCTAAAATATGTTTGTTAATGTTTGTTCTAAAATTTAATAAACGCGCAAAAACTTACCCACATCTTGTTGCTTTGTAGTAGCATAAATACCTTGCACCCTCATCAATTTAGTTACTTGCACAAAGTATGGACACGAGGTTAGTTCACCCGTTTATCTGTGTCGTTGCCTCTCCCACAGGCTGTGGTAAAACGACGTTTGTTGCACGTTTGCTAAATCGATCTTCCACACTGATAAACCTGCCACCCGAAAAGATAACAGGGAATGGCAGCCTCTGTACTCTACGCATGGATTTATATTTAAATATATGTCCATGACTCTACGTTGTCGATGACACACGCAAACAGAAATTTCGTGGATGGTCTACCTAACCTGTCGTCTTTCGACCCCAAAACGAGGAACTTGGTGGTTATCGATGACCTAATGTCGGAAACAGACGAGAGGGTCACTAAACGGTTCACGAAGAAGTGTCACCATTGCAACACGTATGTAGTGGGTTTAGTGCAACATTTATTTCCGAAAGGTAAAGAGAGTCGCACCATAAGTATAAACGCACAGTACATGATGGTTTTTATGGATCCTCGTGACAGCAAACAAGTGGTTAACTTGGCCAAACAAATGTATCCAGGTGGCGTAAAGTACATGCAGGAAGCGTTCAGAGACGTAACGTCCACACGGGTACTTGTTCTTCGATCTGAAACAGGCCACTCCAGAACACTTGCGCTACGCACCAATAGGTGCAGTACACCTATCTTCCGAAGATATAAAATAGAAACACGCCATGGCACCCATCATTCTACATGTCGGCACGAGTGAAGAAGAACGCGTTGTATCTTTGTCTGCTCGCCAAGCCAGACCCTATCGTTCCTAAGGTACGTTTCGTTTCTCCGATGTATGTAGCATTGCAATTCTTGCGCACTATGGAATACATACATTCGCACATCTTTTGTGATTCGACTTTGTCTTTTGATCTTACTAGTGACCTCTTAATATTGAGGTGAGGCTTCATTGCTGTATTCACCTTGTATTTTTGCATGGTGTGCTTTCGGATAATCCTTGGACATATGGAAGTACCACCAGGCATTTGCCCATGTCTGTTTCCACCGTTTTCTTCCTTCTTTTTCATCTTTCTCTGTTTCTTCCTTCTTTTTCATCTTTCTCTGTACTGTTGATATGGCCCACTGTGGATACCCGCATCTCGTTAGAGCTTCCTTTATGTTTTCTCTTTCTTTCATTTTATCTTCCTCTCTGTCACAAGTGTTTCGCATCTGTCTTCTGGTGTAATGGATGATGTGAGGAAAAGTTTAGGTATTGGTCTGTATGGGTATTGGTCTGTTTGGGTATTGGTCTCTGTGGGTATTGGTCTGTGTGGGTATTGGTCTCTGTGGGTATTGGTCTGTGTAGGTATTGGCCTCTGTGGGTATTGGTCTGTGTGGGTATTCTTCCGGAAGATTAGCAGTTTCACCTCCCCCGATTCTTTCCGCACTAGTAAAGTGTCCAAAAATGGCGTCGTTCCTTCTGCTTCTTCTTCGTGTGTGACTTTGATGCTGTTTGTCTCGTCCACTATGTTTAGATGGTCGGTCTGGTGTTGCGTCATCCCTGACTTTATCACTTCTGTGATGTCATCTATGTAAAGTTTCCATATTCTAGGTCGGCAGTTGATCGGGACTCATAAATCAAGAAGAGGTGTGGCAAAGGTTGTATGAAAACCTAGGCTGCAGTAAAATCAAACCCGGTTTAAAAGTCGGCGATTGCGTGCGAATAAGCAAAGACAAGAGACGTATCGAGAAGGGTTACTTACCTAACTGGAGCGACGAGATATTCACCGTTAAAGGAGTGCATCGTACCGACCCACCCGTTTATCGATTGATCGACGACCAAAACTCGCCCATAGAAGGAACGTTTTACGAACAGAGTCGGTGTCGAAAGATAAAATGTATTGTGTGGAGAATGTGTTGCAGCAGCGTAAACGAGGGAAAAAGATACAGGTACTGGTCAAGTGAGTAGGGTATCCCGATTCTTTTAACATCTGGCTGGATAAGAAACCTCTCATTGAGTATAAAGGCTAGGACACGCCGGTAGAGTGGTCATTCTTGCAATGGAACATTCGACGGATACGCGCTTCGAAAACACACATCTCGAAGATACTGGAAGTTTCTATGGAAAAAAATCGGAAATCGTCATAGTGGTCAGTATTTACAACCTAACTAAAGGCAACGGCAACTCCTATATCTAAAGAGCGGTTCTCTTAGCTACATGTTACCTAATCCGTCGATGAAACTAAATGGCGACCGTATAGTCCGATTTAGCCTAGCGAAGCGTCGGTGGAACTGCATCCCGACAATACAATACCCACCACGTGACAGCCTTTCGGCAGCGTATAAGTCCGTCCAGTCTTTTCGAATGCTGATTTTTGGAGACCCAATATCCGCACAGTAGGTACAACGTCAGCGACGAGGATGCTTGGGGCTTCCTCGAGAACAGACGCTTAAGGTATTGATTCATGTGGCAGAATAGAATCCGGTTATTACGACGGGCCTCATAAACTCATACAGATGATAAACAACACACTGGGGGTGCCATGGTGAAGAAAAAAGTGAAACTGAGCTAGTGTTTCATTGGACATGAGATATGATTTCTTAATTAACATACTGTCGACATCAAATGGAATAAATGGCCAAATGATTATGTTAATGCTAGTAGTGTGAATATGTTTAAAAATAGAATTGAAGAAAAAAGTGAAATTGAGCTAGAGTGATATAACTCAAAAAGTGAAAGTTCACATGACACCGAATACCGTATTCATTATACCGTATACGGATAATTCCATGAGAGCTACACTAGGGCTCACCAAAAAGTCATGAATACGTAGTCCAAAAAAGCGATGCTCAGTTAGATGATGACTCTGTTCAAGAAGCGGAATCCGTGGTAGATATGACACAAAGGTTTTACTCGGACAAATGTCGTGGAATCATGTGTCGTCGGAGACAGCGTCGTGCCCCTGTTGATGAGTGTACATATAGAAGGCAAACACGGAGACACCTTGGCAAAGAACGTCGATAACGTGTAGATAACGTTTCCGTCTTACACAAATAATTTCCAACGACCGAGAAATATATAATAGACGACACAGGCCGTGTGACAGGACGACCGTGACGCTTCACTTTCGTCGACGCAAGCCACCGTTTCGGGCCAGGTGTTTTGAAGACTTCTACGTCAGGCAAGTCGGTGAAGGGTTGCCCATGTTTGTTGGGGCTAGAGGGCAACGATGCTATAACCTTTCAACTTTGTTCGGTGGTCTTTACTTTGATACATGAAGGTAACCTTCGAGTCGAGATGCATTTTGATCAACCACTCGATCAGACGGCAAATATCGTCTACGGAGAACTCGAGACGATACTTGAAATCAAGAACGTCGTCTACAACCACTGAAGGATTGACACGAAGCAGCCAGAACGCGTCCTCGCATCCGACGCTTACACTAGGAACGTCGTCCGCGGCGTGATTCCCAGAGACGATCTATCCATGGCTGCTGTCGCTAGCTACCCGGTGGCGTCCGTGTGCAACACTCATGCGAGCGATAGAGAGGGTCAACACGGGATCAGTATGTACTTGACGAAAGATGGGCGTGGAAAATATTTCGATTCCTACGGCCTGCCTCCACAACACGACTAATTCGTCAACCATCCATTAACTTTTACCGGAACGTTTCTCTCTGTTGTTAAACTGATCGCCGTGCGCTTCCTACTCGCTTCCCATTCCATCCACTCCATGACCTTTTTTACATAACGGTGATTTTTTTTAGGCCGGAAGTTGCTATCGTGGCTACGACGCACATATACCTCGGTGGGCATTTCCTCCATAATGGACCACAGGAATAAAGCGTTGCTGTCGTAGCCAATGATAGCTTCACGCGGTCGAGCGACTTTTCCAGGTAAACATTGTCTAATTTGAGTGACACTCGCTTCGTGGTAGCGTTGAAAAACAATCGAAGGCGCGCCATTTAATCCGTTCTTAAGTGCGTCGTGTAAGCCTTTATATTTTCGTTAAAAAGATAAAAATGGACGTCCGGTGTCAAGGCGTTTAACAAGAATTTCAGTGTTAGCCTGGGAACGCTAATACTATCCTTAAACATGTCAATGTTACGGTTTTTGTAGAACAAAAATGTAATGTGTAAAGCTTCCAAAATTGGGACCACGTCTCTATTACTACACCAGATGAGGAAATATCGAAAAGTTTTCATACCGTGATCCCCCCACTTATTGATAATAAGCGTGATTTTCGTCGGTGATGCGTTCGTTTTTCAATTCGCTGTGAAAAGTTTCCTTTGGGAGAAAAGTTTCGCAGTCGAGTTTATGCGACGAAGTCATCCACTCGTTTGGGAGAAAACCTTTCGTTTGTGTGCATCCGTATGCGTTTAGATATTTATCGAAATTTAAACCGGGGGCTAAATAGTTGATTATATCAAAAAATGTCAATCTTTTGAAGGTCAAACACGTTAAATTCATGTTATGCACGAGCATGTTATTCACGAGCATGTTATTCATGAGCATGTTACTCACGAACATGTTATTCACGAACGCAGTTGATGTACAACCGTGGTAAATCGTGTCGTTGTCGTTGCTTTTGTCGATCGGAACAAGATGGTGGACGAGATGTTTCTTAATCAGGTTCAAACCAAACTTTCCCGGGTTGAAACCAATTACCGGTAATACCTTAATAAATGTTTTAAGAGCGCCAATCAAATGACTTATTTCGTCAGATTGTTTCCGTGTTTTCTTGTTTACAAATCCGTTTCATTTTTCGATTAGGTCAAGTTTCTCCTTCTTTATTTTTAATTTGCAAAATGCAAAATTTTCTCAGCCTCTTCACTGATTTTGCTTAATTTATTTAGGAAGCTGTCGATATTGGGTCAGCGTTGTCTATGAAAAAATAACGGGCGGTGTACCCAGCTACGTTGGGAGAAATGCTTTCGCTTAATAATTCGTGTCAAGCCAACCAGTTGACATTTTGGCTACTCTCGGGTAGCGAAAAACGTCGAAGAAAGATTCGAAATCAAAGGTGGCCCGATAAGGATAATATCGACGTCCCTATTCTACGTAAATGTCCTGGTCGTCCAGTCTTTGGAATAATTTTCGAATCACACGAACGCTTGTGTCGTTTTAAAGATTTAAGGGTGTACCAAAGTTAATCGCATTTCTACATTTATACGACCTACATTATTTTTTAATATCGAAAATATAAAAAGTGTTTGTCAAATAAATTTAGATTCACGTTCTCGGGAAATTGACAAAGTGAACTCTTGATTAATTTGCACGCCAACAAAGGGTCGGTGTTGCGTGTACGGTCGCTGTGGTTGCCGGGTTAAGCTACGGTTCCATAAGTACGGATGCGGCATGCGGATGCGGCATGCGGCATGCGACAACAAATGGCTATAGTGGGAATTCAATCGAGTGATTCCATGTGTGCGGATGAGGATGCGTTTTGTCGTGAGGATGCGGATGCGGAAAATCGAATAGCTCCATGTAGCGATTCAAATCGTATCCGCACACGAATCGGACAGGAAATTCCCAGGAGTGACGTCAATATAGAGGTATTTTCCCAAGTTTCAAAATGGCAGCGTAGGTAAGAATACATTGATACGGACTAGGATTGTAACACGCCGTCACGAAAACTACCAGTAGCTGAAATAAAAGTTGTGGAAGAAGTGCGTCATAATCCTATTTTATATGACCCCAAGTGTGTAGAGCATAAAGACGCTCAGAAAATTCACAACACGTGGAGCAGTGTCTACATTATGATGGCACGGGAATTAGGCAACGGTGTCGAAGAAGCTCACGATGGTAGGTACTACGTATAAGCACTATCTGCGACAGCTGAGTTGAACAAATAGGGCCAGAAGCGGATAGGGAAATAAAACGCACTTCGTTCCGCACGTATGGCATCACGCAAAACAAATTCCGCATGACGCATCCGCTAACAGCAAGCGCATCCGCGTGCCGTATCCGTACATATGGAATCCTAGCTTAAGTCATCTTCACAAATTTGGCTTTGTCGTCGTTGCGGGCTTTACGGTCAAACAGTTCGAACACGTTAATGTTTATCTGAAAAAGCTGCTCGATGTCATAAAGTTGGTGGATAGTTATTCCGGAGAAATGGCGCGTGATTGCTTTCTTGGATAATGTATTTTGGTACATATTGTACAAAACTTCTACATGTGGGTCTAAATTATTGAGGGGCGCTCCCCGAATACGCGCGAGAACTCAGAAGAAACATGAATTATCTTGATATGGAGGACGATAGCTGTTATGATATGTATCACAAACCAAAGCATATAAACCTTTATTTTCTAGCACATAGTCGGGACGGAAGAAGTCACCAGTACCTATTGGATGGTCCGGGGTTAGGTTTATGAAAAAAGTAACGTTTGTTACAATTTCACAAACCCATTGTGAATCTGGCCGCTGTAACATTGCCCAAGAAAGAATATTGTCATTGTAAATTGCGAATAAAATCTTCAAAATCATGAATATTAGATATCAAGTGGGGCACATCCAAATATCTACACGAAATGTTTTGAGATGAATGAAAACAACGAAATTTATTTGTGTTTCTGTTACGTAAAATAAAACCGAAAGTGAAATTTATATAAAATGCGCTAATTTGCCGGTGAAACGTGCTATACTAAACAGCTACATATATGCAATCACATCAGGTCAAAAGCAAAGTCTGATTTCTATACACATTTTATCTCCAATTTTTTTTTAAACCCTCGCCAGATGTGGAAATCCGTAAACACAATTCTACATCGGCAGAAATTAAAAGCACTGCCTGAACATTCTTCACTGGATACATTGTGTAGTTCTTTTTCGAAATACTTCACAGATAAGATTATTCGCATTCGATAAAATTTTGTCATTAATGTTAATGACTATGATTTCCCTGAACCACCACTTTCTGAAAATACAATACAGTGTTTCACACCTGCAACTACTAATGAAATCCTCATTATTATTAATAAATCTCCTAACAAATCGTGTGATCTTCACCCATTTCTAACGCTGCTACTAAAACGTTGTATCAATCAACTCAACTTTCCATTACTACTATCATAAACCTTTCAATGCAGAGCGGAGTTGTTCCACGGGATTTCAAACAAGCTCTTGTAAATCCTCTTATTAAAAAACAAACTTTGTTTAAAATGACATAAAGAATTATCGTCCTTTCTCCAATCTCAGTTTTCTGTCAAAAATATTGGAAAAAATAGTTGCTAAACGCTTTCATAAACATTTTTATAACCATCACTTATCAAATGATCTACATTCTGCATATAAACGATACCACTCTACCAAACCGGCTCTTCTCAAGATACACAATGATATAGTTGACAACATGGACAATGGCAAAGTCACAGCACTCACTTTACCAGACCTCTCTGCTGCTTTCGATTCGATTGATCCATTTAACCCTTTTAAAACGCCTTCATAGACATTTTGGCATTTCTGGCCCAGCTGTTCCGTGGTACAAATCATATTTTTCAGACAGGCACCAAAACATTAACATATCAGGCACATTATCTTGCCCACAACACCTTCCATTCGGAGTGCCGCAAGGATCCGTCCTTAGCCCTGTTCTGTTTAGCTTATATACTACGTCGCTCAGCCAAGTCATTACTAATCATAATCTAAGTCATCACCTGTATGCTGATGACACACCGGTTTACATATTACTTTCACAATCAAATGCACAAGAATCTGTTTCGAGTTTAAGTGAAACACATATCTATATGTACTGCTAAAACAATATCAAAGGCATTAATTAGTAGCCGCCTTGACTATTGTAATTCGCTGCTAGATAACATTGCTAAAAGAGACTTGGCTAAACTCCAACGAGTACACAATTGTCTATCACGTGTATTACTCAAGGCGCCTCGGTTTTCACCACCACTTCCACCATTTAGACAGTTACACTGGTTTCCTGTTTCTTATCGAATTAAATTCAAGCTGTCCATTCTTACATGTTGTGCTCTATCTACACAACAACAACCACCCTACTTGGCTAGTCTCCTGCATCTTTCAAATATCTCTAGGCAGCTCATATCATCAATTTCACAACAACTTATTGTGCCTAAAACATAACTTAACTTGGGCAAATGTGCTTTCTCTGTCCAATTTTCCAAATTGCATTTCCGCCATAAATCTTCGATTGTCCCTCGTTCTGATAATTACTTTTCCGCGTCCCAGTTCACTATTATGTTTAATGATTTTGTTTTGTTGCGCCTCTTAGCTCAGGTTCTTGAGGATATAGGCGCCATAGAAGTGAATTATTATTATTATTAGCTAAATGTTTTCTTGTGAAGGTATTCTCACACATGCAGCAATCATAGTGCGGTAGTACATTCAGTCGCTTTGCCGATGAAGAGGCCCCTTCAAACGGTGATGGTGGCGCTAGTGGTGACGTATGAAGGGCGGGTGGAAGTGGCCTCTTCTTTGTTATAACTGGTGCTTCTTTCTCATCTACAGACGACCTTTCTGTGTATTTCTACAACAAATTTAGTTTTAATAAGTTTGTTAGAAGGAGCCGCCATGTTGGCAGGAAGCACGCGGAGGTCACTCTCTTGGGAGGCAGGACGTGAGGGCCGCCATGTTGAGAGGAAGTATATGGATGCCGCCATCATGGAATGAAGCGCATGGCGGCCGCCATATTGAGAGGAAGGACGTGTGGGCCGCCATATTGGAAGGAATGCAATTGGGATTGGGGAGCTGACACGGCAGTCTCATGACGCTTCTTCGGTGTATTAGATATATATATATATATATATATATATATATATATATATATATATATATATATATATATATATATATATATATATATATATATATATATATATATATATATGTATATGTATATGTATATGTATATGTGTGTATATGTATATATATATATATATATATATATATATATATATATATATATAATAATAATAATATTATTATTATATATATATATATTCTCCATTAATAAAGCGCTCCGTTAAAAAGCAACATACAAACATAAATAATTAGTTCATTACTCACCAATGCGTTCAGCTTTTCTTCCTTCGCTTCGTTGTTTCTTTCTCAGGCATCGACCGTGACGTTGTCAAGTGCTCTTTCTGAAGAAGGTGGCGCCACAGTCCCCACACGTCGCCGATGGCAGTGTGTGTGTGTGTGTGTGTGTGTGTGTGTGTGTGTGTGTGTGTGTGCGTGCGTGCGTGCGTGCGTGCGTGCGTGCGTGCGTGCGTGCGTGCGTGCGTGCGTGCGTGCGTGCGTGCGTGCGTGCGTGCGTGCGTGCGTGCGTGCGTGCGTGCGTGCGTGTGTATGTCTGTATTCTTTTCACGCTACTACTCTATGGCTCGGAATACTGGCGTATGACAAAACTAGACATCAGAAGACACCTTTCTACCTTCGAAATATCATGAGAATATTTTGACCACTAAAAATTCTCAAACAACTACTAAGAATAACCGGACAAAGCAATATGAACAACATACTCGCCACTAAGATGGGCACCTGAAGGTAAAAGTCAACGAGGACGGCCCAAAAAACCTGGAGGAAAACTGCGGAAGAACTCAAACAAATACACCTAAGCTGGGGCCAGGCTGCAAACCAGGCTGCAGACAGAAAGATGTGGAGGACCCTTGGTTCTGTATAATATATATATATATATATATATATATATATATATATATATATATATATATATATATATATATATATATATATATATATATATTTATATATATATTATACAGAACCAATATATATATATATTATAATTATATATATAATTATATATTTCTTTATATATATATATATATTATACAGAACCAATATATATATATATATATATATATATATATATATATATATATATATATATATATATATATATATATATATATATATATATATATATATATATATATATATATATATATATATATATATATATATTATAATTATATATATAATTATATATTTCTTTATTCTTTCTTGCCCCTCCCTGGAAAAATTCCTGCGGACGCCACTGAATAGACCTTGCAATCATGACATCTATTATCGCTCGTCACGGCAAACTTTTTTATTACAAAAATAAATAAATAAATAACTCACCACTCGTGACTCGTAGAACTGGATGGTATCTAGTTAACCTTTTTTCGATACCGTACCTGAGCCTTAAATGACGTTTTAGTAAGACACATAGTTCGGTAACTATCTACTAGGGGCGCTTTTTGAAGAAGAAAAAATGTGGTTTATGTTGTATTCCCCGGGGGAGACATTAATATTAAAATAGTCCACGGGGCACTCCAGTAATACCGTCACTACCCACTAGGTGGCGCCATCGTACGAGGTCACGTGACCCAATGTGGCACCGGGCTCAGCCAACCGTCAAAAGTATATTGTAAAGGACATATATACTACTTACGTTGCTTGTTACATTGTCGTCCAAATGATTTATATATATATATATATATATATATATATATATATATATATATATATATATATATATATATATATATATATATATATATATATATATATATATATATAGGTGTTCGTCTCAGGACTGGTTTCCAGTTTGGAACCTCCCCGTCTAATACAATATGCTGTCTTGTGCCAGTCAGTCATTGTTCTATGCAATCGATTGTTTCATTACCAATGCCATGGGCTTTTAATTTAAGTAGTAATCTTTGATGTGGCACATTTGATTGCCTTTGTTTTCTTAGCTAACATTTCTAGAGTTACAATTAACTGCCTTAAAAAGAAATCCGATTTAGCCTCCTGTGGCCAGTCGCATGACACAGGCCTAAGTCAACTTCCAGCCCAAGGTAGACTATTTATCACCTATGTGGCACCTAATAATATTAAAAATGATGATATTCAGCTTTTTAAATGTTTCGAATGAGTAATTTTTTCACAATCGTTGATGCAGTTTGCGGTGATTTGGAGTTTAATATAATAATATGTGCTAATACTAATTATTCACAAATAGTTATTTTATATTGCATAAAGGCTAAATATTGGTTGATCGTATATATTCATTAACATATTTTACATAATTCGTAGGAAACATATTACTAATAATTATAATAATATGTATTTTATTTGATCCAGGAAGACTGTTCTTCACAGCATATTAAACATTAATAACATGGTCTAGAATGCTAAATAAACAAATGAATTAATTAATACACTACTAATGATAATTATTGTTTTTATATAAATATTGCATAATATAATAATATAATAATAATACTATATTATTAATAAATATGAATATACATAAACAATAATAAAAAAAAAAATTGTAATATATCAAATAGTCAAATTAATTAAGCTTTTTAAGCATTGCCAACTAACGTGAATAAGATTGCAAAAAATATTCATTATCAAATAATAGTGATTAGAGCAGTTGTCTGTCTGTTTGATATAATAATAGAATAATAATAATAATACTATAATAATTAGTAAATATAAACATGAATATACTTAAATAGCAATTAATAAAAACAATTGTAATATATAAAATAGTCAAATTAAGCTTCTTAAGAATTGCCAACTAACGTGAATAAGATTACATAAATTATTCATTATTAAATAACAGTGAGTAGAGCAACTGCCTGTCTGCTTGATATACAAACTATAGTGGTGGTGGTTACATTCACAAGGGGCAGTAGAATTGCTAATGTAATTTTAAATACCCCTAGCCTGACACAACTGCTGCTGCAGGCCGAGGGATCATGCTATATTTACATTCCAGTATGATTAATTGGAAGATTTGCCCCTAAAAATGGGTAATCTGCTTATCGATTAGTCCTGCCATGGCACCCAGTTGGGTGACATCTGGGAAGCAGTCATGCCGCTGCACCTAAGCATCTGCCCAACTAGATGGAACCTTGGGAGTTGGGTGTAGATTTACCACCTAACTCGGGTGCCTGTCATACAACCGGCCACTGACATTTATCATTTGGAACTGACAATGAACTAATAACCTTTCTGGTGAACACTGAACTTAAGTATACATTTTGTCTTACGCCATTAAAAAACTGTGAGCTATTATATTTCCAGCACTGTCTTCTAGTAGTCCAACCTTGTCTCGTACGTTTTGTTTACTCCTGATATATGCATAAAAACTCTTGCTTTTATGTTACGTGCAAATGTTTGCTCATATCGTATTTTAGAATGTCTAATATCGATTATACCAGATATTTCTTATTTACTATGCTCCTTGCATTTAACACACGCAGGTTAATTATCATCTTCCGGCAATTTCGATTTTTTTTTCAATAACCATAACCCAAGCTTCCCATTACTGGTAAAATCCCTGACAGAATTATCAGCTCAACCCGTGTCTGATTAAGTGTTCTGACCACTGGCGCGATACCCAGTTGGTGTCTTTTGACTAACAGAAACAAAAACAAACCACCGCTGCTCCCGCCAAAGATTCTCCCGCCAAAACGGTCGCTTTGGGTAGAATGTTCGCTCGATCAATCTAGATCATTCAACATTTTATTCACAATTGTCATGTATTATAAATGTATTCACATGTTCGTGGTTTGATCTGAATAAATATACATTTTGGATCAATATTGGATAACATCAAGAAACATATACCCTACTCTAGTTTGATGTCTTAGTCCACAACTGGACACCCTCCTTCTATTGGGTGAATATTGATTCCTGATCCGATATTGAATCAATGGATCCTTCACAGAAGTCAACATAAGTAAGCGCACTGTCTCTTTGAACGGCGCCCCACTCGATAGTATTAACCCAATTTGATTCACGATCAGATATTGCTCCGATTGACTGACAGGATGTGGGCGTGGTCAATAGGATGACGACACCGACACTTTGATGCCGTAGCAGCCACCTTAAGTAGTGATTGGATATTGATACACGATCCTATATTGTTTAAACATTAATCCGATATTAATTATATATTAGTCAGATATAAATTAAAAACTCCACTCAGAATGCAAAATCTCGCCACATGCTACTCGCGTGTATGTTATTTGTTTCCACGTACATTTCCTCGTGACTGTCCACTCAATTCCTTTTTAAGTTTATCATAGAGTGCTTTATCCTCAGCCGACAATCTCCATGAGGGTGCCTTTTCACCCAGCAGCGCTAGCTCGTGTAGACACTTCTTCGAGCATGCGTTATACTCGTTCTGGCAGAACTGGGTTTTGTATTTCGTGATTGGTTTGGCGCAATTGTGTTCTCTGTAGCAATCGAAATATTTCGTCATACAATACGATTTGCACACCACTTTATCTTCCACGAAGTTGGCCGGCTTAACCTTCCCGACTTCAACGATCAGCGGAACACATAGGATCTACAACAACAAAATATTAGTTAGAACGTACGTGTTATATTTTATGCCTGGTCACAAATGTACGCATCAACGTGAACCACCAACATTACATTACACTGAGAGTGCTGCAACACATGTGGACCACCAACATTACATTCAACTGAGAGTGCTACAACATATGTGGACCAACAACATTACATTACACTGAGAGTGCTACAACACATGTGAACCACCAACCTTACATTACACTGAAAGTGCCACAACACATGTGGACCACCAACCTTACATTACGCTGAGTGTGCTACAACACATGTGGACCACCAACCTTACATTACACTGAGAGTGCTACAACATATGTGGACCACCAACGTTACATTACACTGAGAGTACTACAACACATGTGGACCACCAACTTTATATTACACTGAGAGTGCTACAGCACATGTGAACCAACAACATTACATTACACTGAGAGTGCTACAACACATGTGGACCATCAACCTTACATTATGCTGAGAATGCTACAACACATGTGAACCACCAAACTTACATTACACTGAGAGTGCTACAACACATGTGAACCACCAAACTTACATTACACTGAGAGTGCTACAACACATGTGGATCATCAACATTACATTACACTGAGAGTGCTACAACACATGTGAACCACCAACCTTACATTACACTGATAGTGCTACAACACATATGGACCACCAAACTTACATAACACTGAGAATGCTACAACACATGTAAAACACCAACATTACGATACGCCGACAGTGCTACAACACATGTGGTCCACCAACATTACATTACACTGAGAGTGCTACAACACATGTGAACAACAAACCTTACATTACACTGAGAGTGCTGCAACACATGTGGACCACCAACCTTACATTACACTGAGAGTGCTACAACACATGTGAACCACCAACATTCCATTACACTGAGAGTGCTACAACACATGTGAACCACCAACCTTACATTACACTGAGAGTGCTACAACACATGTGGACCACCAACATTACATTACACTGAGAGTGCTACAACACATGTGGACCACCAATATTACATTACACTGAGAGTGCTACAACACATGTGAACCACCAACCTTACATTACATTGAGAGTGCTACAACACATGTGGGCCACCAACATTACATTACACTGAGAGTGCTACAACACATGTCAACCACAAACATTACATTACACTGAGAGTGCTACAACACATGTGGACCACCAACATTACATTACACTGAGAGTGCTACAACACATGTGAACCACCAACATTCCATTACACTGAGAGTGCTACAACACATGTGAACCATCAACCTTACATTACAATGAGAGTGCTACAACACATGTGAACCACCAACATTACAATACGACGACAGTACTACAACACATGTGGACCACCAACATTACATTACACAGAGAGTGCTACAAAACATGTGAACCACAAACCTTACATTACACTGAGAGTGCTACAACACATGTGAACCACCTACCTTACATTACACTGAAAGTGCCACAACACATGTGGACCACCAACCTTACATTACGCTGAGAGTGCTACAACACATGTGGACCACCAACCTTACATTACACTGAGAGTGCTACAACATATGTGGACCACCAACGTTACATTACACTGAGAGTGCTACAACACATGTGGACCACCAACTTTATATTACACTGAGAGTGCTACAGCACATGTGAACCAACAACATTACATTACACTGAGAGGGCTACAACACATGTGGACCATCAACCTTACATTACGCTGAGAATGCTACAACACATGTGAACCACCAAACTTACATTACACTGAGAGTGCTACAACACATGTGAACCACCAAACTTACATTACACTGAGAGTGCTACAACACATGTGGACCATCAACATTACATTACACTGAGAGTGCTACAACACATGTGAACCACCAACCTTACATTACACTGATAGTGCTACAACACATATGGACCACCAACCTTACATTACACTGAGAGTGCTACAACACATGTGGTCCACCAACATTACATTACACTGAGAGTACTACAACACATGTGGACCACCAACATTACATTACACTGAGAGTGCTGCAACACATGTGTACCACCAACCTTACATTACACTGAGAGTGCTACAACACATGTGGACCATCAACATTACATTACACTGAGAGTGCTACAACACATGTGGACCACCAACATTACATTACACTGAGAGTGCTACAACACATGTGAACCACCAACTTTACATTACACTGAGAGTGCTACAACACATGTGAAACACCAACATTACATTACACTGAGAGTGCTACAACACATGTGGACCACAGACGTTACATTACACTGAGACTGCTACAACACATGTGAACCACCAACCTTACATTACACTGATAGTGCTACAACACATGTGAACCACCAACATTACGATACGCCGACAGTGTTACAACACATGTGAACCACCAACATTACATTACATTACACTGAGAGTGCTACAACACATGTGAACCACCAACCTTACGTTACACTGAGAGTGCTACAACACATGTGGACCACCAACATTACATTACACTGAGAGTGCTACAACACATGTGGACCACCAACCTTGTATTACACTGAGAGTGCTACAACACATGTGGACCACCAACATTACATTACACTGAGAGTGCTACAACATATGTGAACCACCAACCTTACATTACATTGAGAGTGCTACAACACATGTGGGCCACCAACATTACATTACACTGAGAGTGCTACAACACATGTCAACCACAAACATTACATTACACTGAGAGTGCTACAACACATGTGGACCACCAACATTACATTACACTGAGAGTGCTACAACACAGGTGGACCACCAACATTACATTACACTGAGAGTGCTACAACACATGTGGACCGCCAACATTACATTACACTGAGATTGCTACAACACATGTGAACCACCAACCTTACATAACACGGAGAGTGCTACAACACATGTGAACCAACAACGTTACATTGCACTGAGAGTGCTACAACACATTTGAACCACCAACCTTACATTACATTGAGAGTGCTACAACACATGTGAACCACCAACATTACGATACACTGAGAGTTGTACAACACATGTGGACCACCAACCTTACATTACACTGAGGGTGCTACAACACATGTTAACCACCAACGTTACATTACACTAAGAGTGCTACAACACATGTGAACCAACAACATTACATTACACTGAGAGTGTTACAACACATGTGAACCACCAACATTCCATTACACTGAGAGTGCTACAACACATGTGAACCATCAACCTTACATTACAATGAGAGTGCTACAACACATGTGAACCACCAACATTACAATACGCCGACAGTACTACAACACATGTGGACCACCAACATTACATTACACTGAGAGTGCTACAACACATGTGAACCACAAAACTTACATTACACTGAGAGTGCTGCAACACATGTGGACCACCAACATTACATTCAACTGAGAGTGCTACAACATATGTGGACCAACAACATTACATTACACTGAGAGTGCTACAACACATGTGAACCACCAACCTTACATTACACTGAAAGTGCCACAACACATGTGGACCACCAACCTTACACCTTACATTACACTGAGAGTGCTACAACATATGTGGACCACCAACGTTACATTACACTGAGAGTGCTACAACACATGTGGACCACCAACTTTATATTACACTGAGAGTGCTACAACACATGTGGACCATCAACCTTACATTATGCTGAGAATGCTACAACACATGTGAACCACCAAACTTACATTACACTGAGAGTGCTACAACACATGTGAACCACCAAACTTACATTACACTGAGAGTGCTACAACACATGTGGACCACCAACCTTACATTACACTGAGAGTGCTACAACACATGTGAACCACCAACTTTACATTACAATGAGAGTGCTACAACACATGTGAACCAACAACATTACATTACACTGAGAGTGCTACAACACATGTGGACCATCAACATTACATTACGCTGAGAGTGCTACAACACATGTGAACCACCAAACTTACATTACACTGAGAGTGCTACAACACATGTGAACCACCAACCTTACATTACACTGAGAGAGCTACAACACATGTGGAACACCAACATTACATTACACTGAGAGTGCTACAACATATGTGAACCACCAACCTTACATTACACTGATAATGCTACAACACATGTGAACAACCAACATTACGATACGCCGACAGTGTTACAACACATGTGAACCACCAACATTACGATACGCCGACAGTGCTACAACACATGTGGACCACCAATATTACATTACACTGAGAGTGCTACAACACATGTGAACCAACAACCTTACATTACACTGAGAGTGCTGCAACACATATGGACCACCAACCTTACATTACACTGAGAGTGCTACAACACATGTGGACCACCAACATTACATTACACTGAGAGTGCTACAACACTTGTGAACCACCAACATTACATTACACTGAGAGTGCTACAACACATGTGGACCATCAACCTTACATTATGCTGAGAATGCTACAACACATGTGAACCACCAAACTTACATTACACTGAGAGTGCTACAACACATGTGAACCACCAAACTTACATTACACTGAGAGTGCTACAACACATGTGGACCATCAACATTACATTACACTGAGAGTGCTACAACACATGTGAACCACCAACCTTACATTACACTGATAGTGCTACAACACATATGGACCACCAACCTTACATTACACTGAGAATGCTACAACACATGTAAAACACCAACATTACGATACGCCGACAGTGCTACAACACATGTGGTCCACCAATATTACATTACACTGAGAGTGCTACAACACATGTGAACAACAAACCTTACATTACACTGAGAGGGCTGCAACACATGTGGACCACCAACCTTACATTACACTGATAGTGCTACAACACATGTGGACCACCAACATTACATTACACTGAGAGTGCTACAACACATGTGAAACACCAACATTACATTACACTGTGAGTGCTACAACTCATGTGGACCACATACGTTACATTACACTGAGAGTGCTACAACACATGTGGACCACCAACGTTACATTACACTGAGAGTGCTACAACACATGTGGACCACCAACCTTACATTACACTGAGAGTGCTACAACACATGTGAACCACCAACCTTACATTACACTAAGAGTGCAATAACACATGTGGACCACCAACCTTACATTACACTGAGAGTGCTACAACACATATCAACCACCAACCTTATATTACACTGAGAGTGCTACAACACATGTGAACCAACAACATTACATTACACTGAGAGTGCTACAACACATGTGAACCACCAACATTACGATACGCCGACAGTGTTACAACACATGTGAACCACCAACATTACGATACGCCGACAGTACTACAACACATGTGGACCACCAATATTACATTACACTGAGCGTGCTACAACACATGTGAACCACCAACCTTACATTACACTGAGAGTGCTGCAACACATATGGACCACCAACCTTACATTACACTGAGAGTGCTACAACACATGTGGACCTCCAACTTTACATTACACTGAGAGTGCTACAACACATGTGAACCACCAACCTTACATTACACTGAGAGTGCTACAACACATGCGAACCACCAACATTACATTACACTGACAGTGTAACAACACATGTGAACCACCAACCTTACATTACTCTGAGAATGCTACAACACATGTGTACCACCAACATTACGATACGCCGACAGTGCTACAACACATGTGAATCACCAACATTACGATACGCCGACAGTGCTACAACACATGTGGACCACCAATATTACATTACACTGAGAGTGCTACAACACATGTGAACCACCATCCTTTCATTACACTGAGAGTGCTGCAACACATGTGGACCACCAACCTTACATTACCCTGAGAGTGCTACAACACATGTGGACCACCAACTTTTCATTACACTGAGAGTGCTACAACACATGTGAACCACCAACACTACATTACACTGAGAGTGCTACAACACATGTGGACCACCAACTTTACATTACACTGAGAGTGCTACAACACATGTGAACCACCAACCTTACATTACACTGAGAGTGCTACAACACATGTGGACCACCAACATTACATTACACTGAGAGTGCTACAACACATGTGGACCACACACCTTATATTACACTGAGAGTGCTACAACAAATGTGGACCACCACCATTACATTACACTGAGAGTGCCACAACACATGTGAACCACCAACCTTACATTACACTGAGAGTGCTACAACATATGATAACCACCAACCTTACATTACACTGAGAGTGCTACAACACATGTGAACCAACAACATTACATTACACTGAGAGTGCTACAACACATGTGAACCACCAACATTCCATTACACTGAGAGTGCTACAACACATGTGAACCATCAACCTTACATTACAATGAGAGTGCTACAACACATGTGGACCACCAACTTTACATTACACTGATAGTGCTACAACACATGTGGACCACTAACATTACATTACACTGAGAGTGCTACAACACATGTGAACCACAAACCTTACATTACACTGAGAATGCTGCAACACATGTGGACCACCAACCTTACATTACACTGAGAGTGCTACAACACGTGTGGACCACCAACTTTACATTACACTGAGAGTGCTACAACACATGTGGACCACCAACATTACATTACACTGAGAGTGCTACAACACATGTGAACCACCAACCTTACATTACACTGAGAGTGCTACAACACATGTGAACCACCAACATTACATTACACTGAGAGTGCTACAACACATGTGGACCACCAACTTACATTACACTGAGAGTGCTACAACACATGTGATCCACCAACCTTACATTACACTGAGAGTGCTACAACACATGTGGACCACCAACATTACTTTACATTGAGAGTGCTACAACACATGTAGACCACCAACCTTACATTACACTGAGAGTGCTACAACACATATGGACCACCAACATTACATTACACTGAGAGTGCTACAACACATGTGGACCACCAACCTTACATTACACTGAGGGTGCTACAACACATGTGAACCACCAACCTTACATTACACTGAGAGTGCTACAACACATGTGAACCAACAACATTACATTACACTGAGAGTGCTACAACATATGTGAACCACCAACATTCCATTACACTGAGAGTGCTACAACACATGTGAACCATCAACCTTACATTACAATGAGAGTGCTACAACACATGTGAACCACCAACATTACGATACGCCGACAGTGCTACAACACATGTGGACCACCAACATTACATTACACTGAGAGTGCTACAACACATGTGGACCACCAACTTACATTACACTGAGAGTGCTACAACACATGTGGACCACCAACCTTACATTACACTGAGAGTGCTACAACACATATGGACCACCAACATTACATTACACTGAGAGTGCTACAACACATGTGAACCACAAATCTTACATTACACTGAGAGTGCTGCAACACATGTGGACCACCAACCTTACATTACTCTGAGAGTGCTAGAACACATGTGGACTACCAACATTACATTTCACTGAGAGTGCTACAACACATGTGGACTACCAACATTACATTACACTGAGAGTGCTACAACACATGTGGACCACCAACCTTACATTACACTGAGAGTGCTACAACACATATGGACCACCAACATTACATTACACTGAGAGTGCTACAACACATGTGATTCATCAACCTTACATTACACTGAGAGTGCTACAACACATGTGAACCACCAACATTACATTACACTGAGAGTACTACAACACATGTGGACCACCAACCTTACATTACACTGAGAGTGCTACAACACATGTGGACCACCAACCTTACATTACACTAATAGTGCTACAACACATGTGGACCACCAACCTTACATTACACTGATAGTGCTACAACACATGTGGACCACCAACATTACATTACACTGAGAGTGCTACAACACATGTTGACCTTACATTACACTGATAGTGCTACAACACATGTGAACCACCAACGTCACAATATACCGACAGTGCAGTGAAATTGAATGATATCTGCCGCCACTTGACTGCAGTGAAATTGAATGATGTCTGCCGCCAGTTGACTGCAATGAAATTGAATGATGTCTGCCGCCCGTTGACTGCAATGAAATTGAATGATGTCTTCCGCCGGTTGACTGCACTGAAATTGAATGATGTCTGCCGCCCGTTGACTACAGTGAAATTGAATGATGTCTGCCGCCTGTTGACTGTAGTGAAATTGAATTATGTCTGCCGCCCGTTGACTGCAGTGAAATTGAATGATGTCTGCCGCCCGTTGACTTCAGTGACATTGAATGTTTCCCAGAGAAGCTGAATTGATGATGTAATAAACATATTTGTTTGGAAGTGAAATGTAATACCAATGTATATGGACGGGACAATGTGTATGGACGGGACAATGTGTATGGACGGGACAATGTGTATGGACGGCACACTGTAGAATGTGTCAAAAACAGAACCATACTGCTACCGTTGCGTAATTATTTTTACAAACTGGATAAAATCTAGCACAGAAAGTTCAAAAACCTCCACATTCCTGAATATGCGTAGTGCTCCAGCGTTGACAGCATCCTCGTAATCGTCAAGAACAACTTATAGCAATTTCCTCAAATGGTTCAGCCCATCGCGAAACCGGTTCACTTATGTCCATATGTAGTGTGTCACCAGTTTAAGTAATGTGCGCAGTCTGTATAATAAAAAATGCCTATTTGTGTTTAAATCATCGAAATAATTAACTTTAGTCGTTAGATCTGGTATGGATCAAAATAGTGGATATCCAAAATGGTAAACGCTGTGTGGGTCAATGGTGATCATGGACGTGACTTCCATCCTCTCACCGATCACATGATGAAGTTGAAGATTTTTTTCGTAAATAGACATTCTGCAGCGGAAAAAACTAAATGGTTCTCTATTATCTATAGAAGTGTTTACACACGTCAACAAAATCTATCTAATCTAATGAAATGTACCGTGACTGCGTTTTAACATTGTGTTTGATTTTTGTGTGGAATAAACTTGGTGACAATAATAACATGAGGGTTTTATTTAATTCATTATGTCAATATATATTCTTAAATGTTACTGTAGTCTTGATTGTAATAATGATTGTAATTATGATTACATTAGTAATTGTGATTGCAATAATGACTATAATCATGATTACATTAATAATCATACTTGTAATCATCCCATCTCTGTAGCACACCACAACACCTTGTTGTCGGGTGCAATATAATCATTTAAATAACAATAATTAACTATTTATTGTTCACAGTTTGCAACTATTATGATAATTGTAGAACTAGTGCAATCAAATAACCTTAACACGTTATATTTCAGAACACATCGACTAGCATATCGGCATTTCACACTGTGGGCAAGAGGGAGGCTCAGGAAAGGCAAGACAAGCAATCCCATCCTGCCATGTGGGAAGAATATGTGATGTCTATCTTGAACCGAATGAGATTAATGGAAATTTTAGCTATGGAGATTGATCTGACACTGAGCACTGACAGCCTGATATAGACAAATCATGAGGCACCCACAGTATGCAGCAGGTAAAAAAACAACCTGGAAAAGTAAAACAAATCCCCAGTAAAACATTAATAATTGAATGATCTGAATGCATTATTATCCCACTTCTGTCAATAAAAATGTTACCTGCAGCATCTTGCATGTCACAACACACAATTTCATTCATGTTGAGTCCAACATATAATATATCAAAAGTTTATTCACATATAAACACAATTACCACAGAAATAAGGCTAACTAGAATTACTGAAACCAAAACTAAACATTGACTAAAAACGGTGACTTCTGCCACCAGAAATACAACCTGGAACATGGATATCACAATTACACACATCATTATTTTGACACAACATATAAAATTTATTGGTAGTTTAGCTTAGGAATTAATAAATATTAATACAGCCAAGGCATTTTAATAATAATGTAACTGTTTAACCATCATCATCTGTACAACACACTGCTTGTTTTGACTGATAGTAAATGTATTCCAATCTTGTGTACCAATACTACTTGTTCTGACTGACAGTAAATGAACACCAATCATGTGTCCCAATACTACTTGTTCTGACTGACAACACGTGTACACCAATCATGCATACCAATACATTACTTGTTCCTACCGACAGTAAACGTACACCAATCATCTCATTCTGGATTCTGTAGCAATTAACTATTTGTTCTGACAGTAAATGTACACCAATCATGTGTACCAATATACTACTTGTTCTGACCGACAGTAAATGTAAACCAATCATCTATACCATAACAAAACTTGTTCATACCGACAGCAAATGTAAACAAATTATCTTATTCCCTACAAATACACTGCTTGTACTGACAGTAAATGTACACCAATCATATGTATCAACACACTACTTGTTCTGACTGATAGTACATTTATACCTAACAGACTCAATTCAATCTTCACTCAGCCAGGGTTGGAAATAGCGCACTTGCCACCTTGGCTGAAAATTACCAACAGATCAGACATGAGTACGACATGTGCCACAGTTTTTGGCAGTTTGATGTGTGGCAGGTGCAGAAAAGTGACATCAGTTTTTCTCGCAAATGACAAACTTCTTCTCTTTCTCATAGGTGTCGGCTTCATATAGGAGTAGTCGTGATCAACGTTCATGGGTGCAATAATGTCGTCCGTGACTACAGCAGCATTCGTGAAGTGTCGCACTTGAGATATCTTTACCGGATTGGTTTGCGTTTCGGCATCAGTTGTCGATGATGTCACAGCAGTAGCGGTGCTGGTGACACTAAAGGTGACATCCGTAATGTCAAAATTGACGGCATCACCCATAGCGCTGGATGCTTCAAAACTTGGACCTGTACTTGTACAAGATAATGGTGAATTCTTCATCTGAAAAGATTACATATGCAGTGACTTCAAATATATCGTTCACCTATTGTATTTATATATGTTTTTTACAAAATTAATCTTTTGCATAAAAAAAATGAATCACAATATCAGAAACTGTTTCCTGTATATATAATTTTTAGAATATAAGAGTGCCAGTGTCACATAGTATATATAAGGTAATTAACCCCAGGAAAAAAACATATTCCCTATAGCTCACTCCATGTTAATTAAACCAATGGGTGTTGCACTGATCTCTTAAAACTGCTTCCTCAACTGATTTAGTCTATCGCTAATCCGGATCATTGATGTCCAAATATGTAGTGTGTGAATAGCTTATGTAGCATCCGCAGTCGATTTAATAAAAAAAATTATATTTTTGTTCTCATCATAGAGAGAATTGACTTTAGTCGTTATATCTGGTAAGGATCAAACTAGTGGATATCCAAAAGGGTAAACACTGTGGGTCAATGATGATCACGGGCGTGACCTCCATCCTCTCGA
Source organism: Lamellibrachia columna (assembly GCA_963662155.1). Taxonomy (NCBI): domain Eukaryota; kingdom Metazoa; phylum Annelida; class Polychaeta; order Sabellida; family Siboglinidae; genus Lamellibrachia; species Lamellibrachia columna. The sequence goes on from OY759273.1 coordinate 4,299,582, forward strand.
AGATCACAAGACAAAGTTAAGAAATTTCACCAAGGAACAAAATCATGGTTTTTCAGCATTTCGATTTTCACTTCAGTAAATGCTTGAACAAGCATTAACTATTTGAAGAGATTGACTGATGATTTCACAAAAAAAACTACATACAAAAGTTGTACAAACGAGCTAGCATGTTGCAGTGAATACTAGGTAGGTTTGTTTTTTTTAGCAAACTTATTTGAAATGAGACTAACGCAAAAATCGAATTGATTAAGCACTGTTTTAATGAATATGTTTGGTCACTTTGATGAATGCCACTGGCAAGATAAGCATGTAACCAAAATTGTAGCATCCTAGCTCCAGTAGCAATGGCAATTAGAAATTTAAAAAATAATGAAATTATTTATATTTCACAGGTTAATATCTCACGAACTCAATTAACCCTGGTGGAATTGTTCTCTGCAGTGTGTACATCACATAACCACATCGCCAAAAATAATGTGTGGTAGCAGATACTGATCTGTAACTTTGATTAGGCATAAACCATCCTTTAGCACAAATAACAAGTAACTCAATATCCTTCCAAGTGATTTATTTAATAAATCTAGATTATTATAAGTTTACTGCAAACACTAACCATAAAAGGTACGCATGTTCTAATTATGGTTATACAATCTATACATGGAACAATTCTACTAAATGTCATTGACATAAGTTGATTGTTTCATGCGATAATAATCTGTGAAATATGAATAAATGTATTAATATTAAAACTGAAGAGATAAATGCAACAAATGTCAGACATTTTAGCTGAGTTCACATGGAATGACCCCTATAGAATTTGGACCTGGTGGGTCCATATTTCATTATGGAATATAGACCATGTCACAGAATTTGGGTCAGAACTGCCACCATCTTAAATTTACCATAACAAATAATATGGTAAATTGTGACTGAATATCTCTGATCATGGTTAATGTAAAAGTTAATTACATTGATCATCATTGATCATCATTGATGTTGCTGTTGCTGTCGAAGACTTGGTGTCGTACAGGCATAGAATGAGTCAAAATGTGATACATTTAGCTGCTCACATGATCAGCTTTTAATGGCTTATGTGAGCACAGTTGAAACTGAGACTGGGCAATTGAATTAAAAAGTTCGAAGCAGTAATTGGTTTTTGTGACAGTGACAAGTGACATTGTGAGCAGTTAGGTTTTTGTGACAGTGACAAGTGACATTGTGCGCAGTTAGGTTTTAGTGACAGTGACAAGTGACATTGTGAGCAGTTAGGAAGAAAACATGAGAAGCAATAGACCAGCAGCGGATCCAGGGGGTCTTAGGGGTCTCAAGACCCCCAGGCTATGGAGGGGGGTCTTAGACCAACTGTGTCCGTTGCAAATATTATGGTAAAGCAACACGTATATAGGCCTACATCAAAACTTATGTCAATCTAAAGATTAAAGTATTATGCAACATCATAAAATATTAGTAGTAGTAGCGGCCAGCTTCTGTCTCATGAGACAATGCTTGTATTTGCTGCATCATGTCGGCTGATTGCGAGCATGACGCCTCGCACGCTTGATCTCCTGGTGATTCTGGTATGCTTTGTGTCTATAGCAGAACCGCCAGTAAGACTGGTTCGCCAGGTATGTCGTCCTTCAGCAACTGTTTGCCAGTGCATAGGATCGATGCCATAATCTTTCAGGTCTCTTTTTATGACACCTTCAATATAAATGGTGATTAAAATAAATAAAGCATAAATTATATTTCATTGTACAACATTAATTTTAGTTACAATCTACAAACTGCATTATATTATTTAATCAGCATTGCACTGTTTTCAATGGGCCAGGGGGGTAAAAATTCTATAAGGGATCCAAATTCCAAAGTTGCAAAGTCTCATTATTGAAAGCAGATATGTAATCTGACAGTGTTCAACTGGATAGATGACGATGCTTTAGTTAGTTTCTTTTCCAGCTAGGCATTGAATGAAATACATTTTCTTTAAAATACATAAATACTTTAAAAACGAATTTGTAATTGCATTGCCCCATAATCACAATGAAAGTATTTGTATAATTAAAACTTCCATAAAGAATTTGAAATGTAAAAAAAAATCTAAATGCTTTATGCATTATGAATAAATGACGTTAGATGCTGTTTAACTTCTTGTTGCACTGGCCTGTCTTTTGATCTTGATTTCTCATGACACAGCTGGCTTGCCCTGGGCAGTTAACCAACCCTGCTAGTGCTAAAGCCTGCTACTCTGTCAATGTTTATATTGAGCTGATATGACATGTCTGTGAACTGGGCAGAAGGTGCTACCAAACATCCTTATCTTATTTGGACTTTGCACTGCTTTGTTTACACTGGCACATATCAGGGCTCTTTCTTGCAATTAGCAACAGCAGGCTTCTGTTCCACTATACTGTCTTTTGTCTTTGATCACGTTTCACCCCATGTAACCCCCCTTAGTGTCTCTTCCTAAAGACGTACCTAGTAGGCAAAGTGGGGTGAACGAAATTGCCCAAGCTTCGAAACGGTGGAGGTGGAATCGAACTGGATCCCCAATCGAACCACCGTCCTCTCGGTCGACAGGCGGGTGCTCTAACCATTAGACCACCGCTCCCCAAACGAATGCAGTAATCTATTCGAAAACTCAATGACAATGTGACCGTGTGCTTGCTGGTAAAAAAATTGCCTCATTTCGGGGTCCATGGCATACAGGTCTCAGAAGGTGTTTCACTTAGAACACCGGAGTCTGAGACTTATTATGACTGTACGTCGATGAATAATATCAAATTATTTTCTTAAATAATGTTGCCTAATATATACGCCATGGCCCAAGTTATAAGCCTGCTGTATACCCTGTAGCACTTATTGAGTTATTGTTATTGTTTTGAGTAAGGTCACATGACACATACATGATCACGTCGAAAATAAATCGGCCGATTGGAAAACACAAATTATTCACACTTACTCGCACTTTATTGTGTTCATACATTTTGATTTGCTATGGGTCATATACATGCTGACGTTGAAGCACAACTGTGCATACTGGGGTGGAACTATATTGTAATCGTAGTGATACGTCACAATGGCAACGGTAATCCAATTTACTAACCTGGTTTCGGTTCGTCGCTTCCTATGCATCGCTCTGCCCTCTGATATCTGCCGTTGTATGGCCGATTTTGCCGAAGAATAGTTTGTAGATACATGGTCATAGGCGGAAAAAATCGATCTAAGATGGAACGGTGTCTTTGACCAAGAATGACACATTGACGCTCACCGTCTGTCTATGCTCATCGCATACGTCTTTTGTATTGTAATCTGCATCGGAAAAGTGGTCTCTTGCAGAGCCTGCGGCTGGCGGACACGTATCTATAACCACCTTTTCCGTTGAAAATCCTTCCTCGGAAGTCGACAGAAAGTTTTTTCCTTGCATTTGTGGTATTAGTTAATATATCCAGGAGCCATGCAGTGCACACCAGTTTTCTTTTTTTCGATTTTCCAAGCGTTTCAACGGTTTTTTTCCGAGACGTAATGCGTCGTCGTTCAACTTGATTTACTGTCTAAAGGCGGTGCCTTGGAGCTCGTACTCAAACCACTCTGCCGCTGCGCCCCCCCCCCCGCCCCCCCCCCCCCCGCCCCCCCGCCCCCCCCCGCAGAGCAATGCCGTCGCCCAGAGTCGATAATAGCAAAGTTAAAATGGATATTACAAAATTACTGTGGCGTTGCGCCCATCATATAAGGGGATACATACTGTAAACGGTATGTTATTATGTTTGGGCTATGGTTGTTCGAGTGTTTCACCCCCTGTAACTCACCAGGAGTAGTTTCATCGTGTCTTCTTTCCCGCCGATGAGAACCAGACGTCTTCCCGGTGGGTTAGGTTGCGTTGTATTGCGTTGCGTATGCACCGACCAGTACATAAGTTATGTACGAAACCCTTCATAATAACCTAGTTTAGTAAGTACATTTCACTAAATCAATAAAAAAATATTAACAGGACACTTAAACAATATCATGATTAGAACTTTGGACTCTTTCAAGAAGACAGTTATGCACATCCTTTTGCTGTCATTCCGAAGGCGGGTGGGCGGGCGTATTGGGCGGTTTTGCGAATTATGTTACTTTAATTGTGTCGCCATTTGTCGTATAGTTAAACTCTGTGGATAACATACAGTCTATGTGCACAGGAAAGGAAATTAGTTCTACTGTTGTTTTAATATTTTTATTTTCAGAAATAGTTGGTGAACATGTAGGAATGCTAGAAACAAACATACCATTTGTAATAAAGTGGTAACGTGAGTGACGTAAGGTCAGCGACTGGACGTTGGAAGAATAAAGTAACCGTGGTAGGCTCTTCAAAACATTTGTTGTTGTTGTCTGTAATCACTAATAAGACAAAGGGAATAAACAACGCTTACTTGAAATCATTATTATATTACATTCTGTAGTATATTTCCACAACACCGAAAATTCATTTGAATTTAATTAATTAATAATTCCAAATAATACTCTGTTCTACCGGCCTATTTTCGATTATGCATGTTCTCACCAGCATGCTTCGACGTGACGTCACTGATGAAATGAAGTGCTACGAGACTGGGACTTTCCATTCATTCACCGTTGACAGCGATAGCGGTGTTTAGAAGCGAACGTCAGGATGGTCTATCGTGCGACATTCGATTGCAATGCAAACAATAGTAAGAATAAAGTCACATGTAGTTGGTTTAATTTCCCTACGGAGCCAACTCTGTTAAAAAAGCAAACTTCAAGCCAACGAAGAACAACCGGCTTTGCTCGCTTCGAGAAAACTTGTTTCGACCGCGATCCGGACCAGAGAAGGCGGCAGCCTTGGGTTATCCTGGTGCTAAATCTCTTTGAAATAGGATGACGTGCCAACATTATTCCCAGTAGTGGAAGCTACCAATCCGTAGAACACAGGCAGCGACACGGGCGTCGGCGACCACGGTCCACCATGAATCGAAGCGAACTGTCAGCGCGGATACGGGTTATGTCGGCTGACGGTGAATTCGGCCCGATGAATTCGGACATCATTCTTTGCAGAGTTCTGTCCGCAACTCTGGTAACTTCGTCCTCAGAACACAACCGGCATAGTTATCTCTGTCCAAACGATTGTGTATCGAGCACATGAAGCTTAATATGTGTTTTACTGTAAATAAAGCACTCTATTTTTACTCTCATTTGTTAATTGATTTATTTGCACGTTAACCCGAAATTGTTACTTTATAACTGTTTTATAGCTTTCGCTTCCTTTCGCCTAAAATACGGCTCTATATTTTTTCCATTTTAACACGCAGTCAGCGAGACGATCACTAGAACTTATAAAATTCGTTGTATCCCTAAAAATCATATAATATAACATATTAAACCAAAAACTATAACAATTATTATATACAGTTAATAACTTAAATAAATAAAATTGTAATTATTATATATTGTTTCTATATTTCAGATTTCAGTTTCCCTTCATCAGCGGAAATTCTCCCCAGATTTGTTTTGTTAAATACAAAGCAATGACATCGATAAGCGATTATTCTATTGTGAATACAGCACATTGTCTTTGGTCTATACCGTGTTTTACGTCGTATCATTTGGAATGTGAAGCATGGTCTTTTATTCACTCCTGCTCACTGTACGAAATAGTTTATTATTATTATTATTATATGTACGAAACAGAGAAAGCATTGTGCTTCAACAGTATCTAGTTAAACTTGGCATTCCTTTCATGTACTAAAAGTAATCCAAGTGAAGCTAATTCATTACTAGCTAGAACTGAGATTTCACGTCAGTCACCGAAATCAACAAAGTGACCGGATCCATGCACAAGGCAGTTGGGCCGAATTCACCGCGGGCCGAAATCACCACCACCCATCGGCGTTACTCCTGCTACTGCGATGTTTACTTTCTGATCTAATCACGAAAACGACCACCTAGAGCCGCCAAACGTATCCTCATATATTTACCGTACACTGAGATGGGAGGAAGTGAGATTTGGCCGGAGTGGGAGGGGAATGGAGAAGGAGGGCGAGGGATAGGAGAGGGTGAAGACGGGTAGTGCAGACGGCAGTGAAACGGGACTAGTGATGAAGACGAAGTGGAAAAAAAATTCGACGACCGGTATCGGTGCCAGCCTCACCTTGGACTACAAGGATAAAGATGAGAGCAACAACATATACACATGTCACGTGGCCAATCATTACTCTTACTTACATGTAACGATAATAAATTACATAAAAAAAATACCTTTATACCCTGCTGATGCTTAATGTTGATACCTTGCAGATGCGTAATGGCAGAAACCTGAGCTTGTTTGCTACATGAACACACAAAGAGTAACTGTTGTTAAAGGTCATTTAATAAATGCATCGTGATAATAAAATACATATATCGATGAGAAATAGCTGGTACAAACATGTTCATCGAGAAAAATATCATATATGTGTAAATCGATGAGATATAGCTTAATCACCAATACAAACTAGCTCATTGAGAAAAGCAAATATTAAATGACATGTAAAAGTAACAAAGGTGGGGCGATCATTTATCCCACCAGCCCTCCAATACGGGAGGCCCCAACCCCCACCCCAGGATAAAAAAAATACCTATATCTTTTACGCCTAGCTCTGCGAAGTTAGGCATAGGAGATGGCAAGTTTTTGTTTACTTGTTATCTTTATATGGAAGTAAGAGTAATATTTGACAACGTCACATGTGTACGCGTATGGTAGATATATGAGGAAAAGCTTGGCAGCTCTATCTGGTCGTTTTCATGGATCCGAATTCAAAGATGGTATTACTTGCCGCTAGCGGTTCGAAATCGTTACATTATACTTTTTATACTGGACAACTGACATCGCCATAGTAGTAGTACTAACAACTAAGTTGATTGTTGTGTACTGTAGTACTGGTCAAGTAAGTTGGTTGTTGTGTACTGTAGCACTGGTCAAGTAAGTTGGTTGTTGTGTACTGTAGCACTGGTCAAGTAAGTTGGTTGCTGTGTACTGTAGCACTGGTCAAGTAAGTTGGTTGTTGTGTACTGTAGCACTGGTCAAGTAAGTTAGTTGCTGTGTACTGTAGCACTGGTCAAGTAAGTTGGTTGTTGTGTACTGTAGCACTGGTCAAGTAAGTTGGTTGCTGTGTACTGTAGCATTGGTCAAGTAAGTTGGTTGTTGTATACTGTAGCACTGGTCAAGATAGTTGGTTGCTGTGTACTGCAGCACTGGTCAAGTAAGTTGGTTGCTGTGTACTGTAGTACTGGTCAAGTAAGTTGATTGTTGTGTACTGTAGTACTGGTCAAGTAAGTTGGTTGTTGTGTACTGTAGCACTGGTCAAGTAAGTTGGTTGTTGTGTACTGTAGCACTGGTAAAGTAAGTTGGTTGCTGTGTACTGTAGTACTGGTCAAGTAAGTTGGTTGTTGTGTACTGTAGCACTGGTCAAGTAAGTTGGTTGCTGTGTACTGTAGCACTGGTCAAGTAAGTTGGTTGTTGTGTACTGTAGCACTGATCAAGTAAGTTGGTTGTTGTGTACTGTAGCACTGGTCAAGTAAGTTGGTTGTTGTGTACTGTAGTACTGGTCAAGTAAGTTGGTTGCTGTGTACTGTAGTACTGGTCAAGTAAGTTGATTGTTGTATACTGTAGCACTGGTCAAGTAAGTTTGTTGTTGTGTATTGTAGCACTGGTCAAGTAAGTTGGTTGTTGTTTACTGTAGCACTGGTCAAGTAAGTTGGGCACTGGTCAAGTAAGTTGGTTGGTGTGTACTGCAGCACTGGTCAAGTAAGTTGGTTGCTGTGTACTGTAGTACTGGTCAAGTAAGTTGATTGTTGTTACTGGTCAAGTAAGTTGGTTGTTGTGTACTGTAGCACTGGTCAAGTAAGTTGGTTGTTGTGTACTGTAGCACTGGTCAAGTAAGTTGGTTGCTGTGTACTGTAGCACTGGTCAAGTAAGTTGGTTGTTGTGTACTGTAGCACTGGTCAAGTAAGTTGGTTGCTGTGTACTGTAGCACTGGTCAAGTAAGTTGGTTGTTGTATACTGTAGCACTGGTCAAGTAAGTTGGTTGCTGTGTACTGTAGCACTGGTCAAGTAAGTTGGTTGTTGTATACTGTAGCACTGGTCAAGTAAGTTGGTTGTTGTGTACTGTAGCACTGGTCAAGTAAGTTGGTTGTTGTGTACTGTAGCACTGGTCAAGTAAGTTGATTGTTGTGTACTGTAGCACTGGTCAAGTAAGTTGGTTGCTGTGTACTGTAGCACTGGTCAAGTAAGTTGGTTGCTGTGTACTGTAGCACTGGTCAAGTAAGTTGGTTGTTGTATACTGTAGCACTGGTCAAGTAAGTTGGTTGCGGTGTACTGTAGCACTGGTCAAGTAAGTTGGTTGTTGTATACTGTAGCACTGGTCAAGTAAGTTGGTTGTTGTGTACTGTAGCACTGGTCAAGTAAGTTGGTTGCTGTGTACTGTAGCACTGGTCAAGTAAGTTGATTGTTGTGTACTGTAGCACTGGTCAAGTAAGTTGGTTGCTGTATACTGTAGCACTGGTCAAGTAAGTTGGTTGTTGTATACTGTAGCACTGGTCAAGTAAGTTGGTTGTTGTGTACTGCAGCACTGGTCAAGTAAGTTGGTTGTTGTGTACTGTAGTACTGGTCAAGTAAGTTGATTGTTGTGCTGTGGGTACAGTAACTATGTATTCTAGCTGTGTACTCTGGGTACAGTGAATTTATATTCTAGTTGTGCACTGTGGGTAAAGTGACTATGTAATCTAGCTGTGTACTGTGGGTACACTGACTATGTATTCTAGTTGTGTACTCTGGGTACAGTGACTATGTAATTTAGCTGTGTACTCTGGATACAGTGATTATGTATTCTAGCTGTGTACTGTGGGTACAGTGACTATATACTGTAGCTGTGTACTTTGGTTACTGTCACTATGTATTCTAGCCGTGTACTGTGGTACAGTGACTTTATATTCTAGCTGTGCACTGTGGGTACAGTGATTATGTATGCTAGCTGAGTAATGTGGGTACAGTTACTATTAATTGTAGTTGTGGACTGTGGGTACAGTGACTTTGTATTCTACATGTGTACTGAAGGTACAGTGGCTATGTATTCTAGCTGTTTACTGTGGGTACAGTGATTATATATTCTAGCTTTGTACTATGGGTTGAGTTACTCTGTATTTTAGTTGTGTACTGTGGGTACAGTGACTATGAGTTGTAGCTGTATATTGTGGGTACAGTGACTATGTATTCTAGCTGTGTACTCTGGGTACAGTGATCATGTATTCTAGCTGTGTATGGTGGGTACAGTGAATATGTTCTATAGCTGTGTTCTGTGTGTACAGTGACTAAGTATTATAGCTATATACTCTGGTTACAGTGACTATGTATTCTAGCCGTGTAATGTATGTACAGTGACTATGTATTGTAGTTGTGTACTGTGGGTACAGTGACTATGTACATTAGCTGTGTACTCTGGATACATTGACTATGTATTCTAGATGTGTACTGTGGGTACAGTGACTATGTATTGTAGCTGTGCACTGTGCATACATTGACAATGTATTCTAGTTGTGTACTGCATGTACAGCGATTATACATTCTAGCTGTGTACTGTGGGTTACGTGACTATGTATTTTAGTTGTGTACTGTGGGTACAGTGAATATAAATTGTAGCTGTATACTACGGGTACAGTGACTATGTATTCTAGGTGTGTACTGTGGGTAGAGTGACTATGAACTGTAGCTGTGTACTGTGGGTACAGTAACTATGTATTATATCTTTGTACTGTGGGTACAGTGACTTTATATTCTAGATGTGCACTGCGGGTACAGTGACTATGTACGCTAGCTGAGTAATGTGGGTACAGTGACTATGTATTGTAGCCATGTACTGTGGGTACAGGTATATGTACTGTAGCTGTGCACTGTGCATACATTGACTATGTATTCTAGTTGTGTACTGTGTGTCCAGTGATTATACATTCTAGCTGTGTACTGTGGGTTAAGTGACTATGTATTTTAGTTGTGTACTGTGGGTACAGTGAATATAAATTGTAGCTGTATACTATGGGTAGAGTGACTATGTATTCTAGTTGTGTACTGTTAATACAGTGACTATGTACTGTAGCTGTGTACTGTGGGTACAGTAACTATGTATTATATATGTGTACTGTGGTACAGTGACTTTATATTCTAGCTGTGCACTGCGGGTACAGTGACTATGTATGCTAGCTGAGTAATGTGGGTACAGTGACTATGAATTGTAGCTGTGTACTGTGGGTCCAGTGACTATGTATTCTAGCTGCGTACTGTGTTTACAGTGACAATGTACTGTAGCTGTGTACTGTAGGTACAGTGAATATGTACTTTAGCTGTGTACTCTGGATACAGTGACAATGTATTCTAGATGTGTACTGAGGGTACAGTGACTATGAATTGTAGCTGTGTACTGTGGGTACAGTAACTATTTATTCTAGCTATGCACTGTGGGTACAGTGAATATATACTGTAGCTGTGTACTCTGGGACCCGTGACAAAGTATTCTAGCCGTGTACTGTGGTTACTGTGATTATGTATTCTAGCTGTGTACAGTGAATATGTATTATAGCTGTGTACTGTGGGTACAGTGACTATGTATTCTAGATGTGTACTGTGGGTCCAGTGACTATGTTTTCTAGCTGTGTACTGTGGGTACAGTGACTATGAATTTACTGTGATTATGTGTTCCAGCCGTGTAATGTGGTTACATTGATTATGTTTTCTAGCCGTGTACTGTGGATTCTGTGATTATGTATTCTAGATGTGTACAGTGGGTACAGTGACTATGTATTCTAACCGTTGTACTGTTTGTACAGTGAATATGTATTCTAGCTGTGTACTGTGGGTACAGTTACTATGTATTCTAGCTGTGTACTGTGGGTACTGTGACTAGGCATTCTAGCTGTGTTCTGTGGGTACATTGACTATGTACTTTAGCTGTGTACTCAGGATACAGCGACTATGTATTCTAGATGTGTTCTGTTGGTACAGTGACTATGTACTGTAGCTGTGTATTGTGGGTACATCAACTAAGTATTCAAGCTCTGTACTGTGGGTACAGTGACTATTGAAACTAAAGTCCCGTTCTTTTTATAGCTAGGTGAACGAACAAACACACTTCACTACATATGTGTGTTGGGTAAATTGTAGGAATTATGGGTAAATTGTAGGAATTATGGGTAAATTGTAGGAGTTATGGGTAAACTGTAGGAGTTATGGGTAAAGTGTAAGAGCGCACTATTTAACAATATTGACATATAACGAAAATATGCGTATGGCAAGAGACTTTAGAGTCCTCTGTCTAACGTTTGTGGACGATATTGCGTCATTATTTTCAAATATTTAATAAAATGTCCTTGTATTCTTATTCAATAGGAGAATTATGGGTAAATTGTAGGAATTATGGGTAAACTGTAGGAGTTATGGATAAAGTGTAAGAGCGCATTATTTTTAAATATTTACATATAAAGAAAATATAGTACGATATCGTGTTTTGTTAGTTTCTCGTCTCCTCGTTAGGTCCTTTGATCTCAGTTATTAATTACCCTGTTAATGATAATACTGTTAATGATAATAGCAAGAGACTTCAGAGTCCTCTGTGTAACGTTTGTGGACAATATTGCGTAGCTTTTCTATTGCTTCGTTGTAACGGCTTGCCAATGGGGACGCTCTAGGGTTATGGATAGGGTTACGGACCAGGGGGCGCTCGGGCTACCCAGAAGGCAGTTAAAAAAAAAAAAAAAGGTTACCCAGAAGGCGCTCAGGGGGCGCTCTGATTGGATGCGCGCGCAACCGGAAGTGATTCGTGAACGTGGCCTCCGTCAGTTAAGCATTAGGAACTAATACAGTCGTCTTAGAGGTCCGGAGACCCTTCCTTCGGTCCACCTCGAGTCGCTAGGAGGCGCTACAGTCGCTAGGAGGCGTTCCTTACCCAGAAGGCTGCGCGCGCAACCGGAAGCGGAAGTGAATCGTGCGTGCGACCTGCCGAATGACTATTGAGACCTAAACGCCTACTACTCATAGTAACGCGAGTGAAACTAAACTGAGGCATTCCAAAGAAATCACTGAATTAATGTAAACCCATATCACAAGTGACATCACAGAACCACATGATCGCCCATCTCACTAACTTTTGAACATCTCATTACATTTTAACATCTCATTAAAATTTTACGCGCGCTTTGAAAGTTAGACGCATTAAACATCTAATTTTACCTATAAATACATTTTTCTACTTTTTTATTTTGGCATGTAGTACATACAATATTCAACTTTATGTACACACCGAAAAAGAAATTTAGCTATGCCTTGTGGTTATTCCATTTAACAAACATTTCCTTGGATGTTTATTTGTATTCCTTTGAGTTTTTCTTTCTTTGAGTCCCCCCTGCGCATCTATTTTAAACAATCTTTACAAACTCACACCCTGTCTGTAACACCCTTCCCTATCAAATGAAGCCAATCACTCCTGAAAAATTCATATCTCCTTACAACGTTTAACCACAACCTACTCCCTCCTCCATACATACCTTTTATAAGTGTGTTAATTGACATCATCCTACAGTTTCTATACTCCCGACCCCTGAACAGCGGAACATTACAGGTGTGTTGCCATTGTAGCGTAACATTACTGGTGTATTGTTGTAGCGTAACATTGCTGGTGTGTTGTTGTCACATAACATTACTTGTGTGTTGTCGTTGTAGCGTAACATTACTGGTGTGTTGTCATTGTAGCGTAACAATACTGGTATGTTTTCATTGTAGCATATCATTACTGGTGTGTTGTTTTCACGTAACATTGCTGGTGTGTTGTCATTGTAGCGTAACATTTCTGGTGTCTTGTCATTGTAGCGTAACATTTCTGGTGTCTTGTCATTGTAGCGTAGCATTGCTGGTGTTTTGTCATTGTAGCGTAACATTGCTGATTTGTTGTCATTGTAGCGTACCACTACTGGTATGAATCATTGTAGCGTATCATTACTGGTGTGTTGTTGTAGCGTAACATTGTTGGTGTGTTGTCATTGTAGCGTAACATTTCTGGTGTGTTGTCATTGTAGCGAAACATTGCTGGTGTGTTGTCATTGTAGAGTAACATTGCTGGTATGTTGTCATTGTAGCGTAACATTACTGGTGTGTTGTCATTGTAGCGTAACATTGCTGGTGTGTTGTCATTGTAGCGTAACATTGCTGGTGTGTTGTAATTGTAGCGTAACATTGCTGGTGTGTTGTCATTGTAGCGTAACATTGCTGGTGTGTTGTCATTGTAGCGTAACATTGCTGGTGTGTTGTCATTGTAGCGTAACTTTGCTGGTGTGTTGTCATTGTAGCGTAACATTGCTGGTGTGTTGTCATTGTAGCGTAACATTACTGGTATGTTGTCATTGCAGCGTATCATTACTGGTGTGTTGTTGTAGCGTAACATTGCTGGTGTGTTGTCATTGTAGCGTAACATTACTGGTGTGTTGTCATTGTAGCGTGACATTACTGGTGTGTTGTCATTGTAGCGTAACATCACTGGTATGTTGTTATAGTAACATATCATTACTGGTGTGTTGTTGTCACGTAACATTGCTGGTGTGTTGTCATTGTAGCGTAACATTGCTAGTGTTTTGTCATTGTAGCGTAACATTACTGGTGTGTTATCATTGTAGCGTACCATTACTGGTGTGTTATTGTCACGTTACATTGCTGGTGTGTTGTCATTGTAGCGTAACATTACTGGTGTGTCGTCATTGTAGCGTAAGATTATTGGTATGTTGTCATTGTAGCGTAACATTACTGGTGTGTTGTTATTGTAGCGTAACATTACTGGTGTGTTGTTATTGTAGCGTAACATCACTGGTGTGTTGTTATTGTAGCTGCCTTGGTCAATGCCTGTCGACAATTCCCGGTTATACCTTTACGTCTGCAGTCTGTCTCCCTGCACCGCCAAACCGACCCACGACAACTCGTGTGGGTTGATTAGGAGAAATGTAACATATAAGAAAAATAGCTAATTATGCCTCTCTGTATAATGCCTCATTTAGAATAGTGTATACAAGCTTGGAAACCAGTTCGTAACAAGGACATATTTACGCTTGAACGAATACAGAGGAGAGCAACTAAAAAGAATGTGGTTTAACAATCCTGGAGAAAGTTAAGAGGAGTTCAAATTGTGAGATATTGAATGGGTATGAAGATATTGATAGAAATATTTTTTCTGACTCAAGATAGATAGTAGAACTAGAGGACACGAGGCAACATTAGTAAAGCATCAGTGTACATTGGATGCCAGGAAGTACTCGTTCTCACTGAGGACGATAAATGAATGGAACAAATTATTTACACATTGGCAGCGTGAATATGTTTAAAATCAAAGTTAACACATATCTCAGCAAGGAGGGTTACACATCAATGAAACTGTTTTGGACTCTTGATAAGCCAATGGCTTCCTTGTCCACTTGTCATATGGGCATTTACCTTGGATGGCAAACTTGTTAAATCATGTTAAATCTTGCTAAGTTCAGCCTCCACAGTGTGCCGCGGCTGTACTACACGATCTGTCCTCATTACTCGGGTGATGCCTGTGTTAAGTGAGACAATAAACAGGAAGTTCAACTGTAGTCTAACCCCAAATAGAGAAGCTCTTGTCTGAGAAAGTGTCCAATGTTATGTCAAGTTGCGGCAGAATGTATATGTAATTACATTATGCTGCATAACGCTGCAAAGCTTGAGTAGAATCGAGGCGTTGGCCTGACATGGCGTGACATTATGGAGTTTACACCGCGATGACTCTTCTATCAAGTTTGTGCTCGACTTTGAAGGATGCACACATTTCTGTAAACACTGGTGTAGCCATATTTAGAAAGTGTAGTATTTCGTACTTGTACAAAGTACAATGATGACGATTTAAATACCGTTATGGGATTACAAATTTTTTACCGCATATAGCCAATTGAAACGGATTATTTAGTGTCGAATGCCTCATTCTGAATGTCCTGCTTAAACGGATGTTGCTTCATCGGATTATTTAGAGGAAATATTATTGTTTAATTTTGTTTAATTATACACATACATTTGCTGGGCACTCATAACGAGTTCTACTCGCTAGCCACCATTATATGACTTAGCCAACTAGGTTTGCATATAAGGAGCTGCTAAACGTGAACTAGATCAACATAGAAGTGCCTAAGTAGAATATTTAACAAGATTTCCATCTAAGGCAAACGCTCAGATTGCAAGTGGACAGGGATTGATTTATCGAGATGCCATTGATTTATCGAGATAAGAAGAAGAAGCTCTTTATTTGTTTTCGTCGCGAACTCCATACATCCACTTCTGACGTCGAGGGTTCTTCAAAAACGTGTGGCTATTAAAGTTTATTCACGTATTCAATTCAGTTCAATACATTTTATTCAAACAAACAAACATGTTAATGGATGCAACAGCCTTGTCATGATGTTTTTATGACACACAGATATGTTTGAAAAGAATACACCAAAAGTTAAAAAAGTTGAACATAACGGGTCCCCTATATAACTATACATTTAATAACAGTTCAGTAGTTTGAAGATGTACAGTTAGAATCACATAACATCCAAATGCCTACATCTATAAGGAATAGAGTGCTATTATTTATATAATCAGTATTCAGGATACCTACAATAAATTATTGAAATATCATATATTCTGTTAGTTCAGAATCAGAACTAGGAATAGTAACCAGATTACGTCATACAGTGTAACTATATATTAACTTATCATTGAGTAGTAGTAGGACAGCTTTGGTACTGATGGATGAAGAATGAAAAAAAATTCGTATGGAAGCGCCCCTAACAGAACAGATAGTTTACAAACTAATCTGCGTACTAAAAAATTATATTATCGACTTGCCAGGTTTTTGTCACCTGATCTAATACATCTAGCTATCAGAATAACGAAAGTATTAACAAAATGTTGTGTTTATTTTGTTTTGAATAAATTGCTATCATTATATATATATATATATATATATATATATATATATATATATATATATATATATATATATATATATATATACATATATATATATATAGTTCAAGTTTAGAACAACAATAGTGTAACGGCATAAGTTCACTCTCAGAATATAGTATAAATATATTATATATATATATATATATATATACATATATATATATATATATATATATATATATATATATATATATATATATATATATATATATATATATATATATATATATATATATATATATATATATATATATATATATATATATATATATGTATGTATATATATATATATATATATATAATATATTTATACTATATTCTGAGAGTGAACTTATGCCGTTACACTATTGTTGTTCTAAACTTGAACTAAGTTCTCTATCTCCCTATCTCTCTCGTTGTCTCCCTCTCCATCACACACGCGCACGCACGCACGCACACACACCCTCCATCCCTTCTCCGTCAGGGAATATTAAAAACATGTACTGTTATGCATTATATTTTCAGAATGGCTACTTACCGAGAGAGAATTAGTATGAGTACTAATAGGCTCACATTGTTACTAGTTGGGCACAGTTTCGTGCGTCGTATGCAACAGCAAGTGTGCCCTGGTGATGCAACACAACGCTATTACTGTCCCGACCTCCTCCTTTCACATATGTTTGAGAAGGTTGTCTTCCTAGGTAAGGGGGGACTTACTTTGGATGGTTTGTTAAGAGATTTTAGCGCTGTGCGTGCAGAAGCACCAAATGTCGTTCTAATTGACATAGGAACGAATGATCTATGCAATGGTTGTGTAGCTGAGGAATTGGTAGAAGGTATTGTGACATTTGCTCGCAAATTAACTACAATGCCGTCTGTCTTACAGGTAGTGATTTGCCATATTCTAACACGAATACCAAAATCCAGCGGCCGTTTTGTAGTTCCAGGCAATTTTGAAACAACTCGGCACGGTGTCAGTGACACAGTTGTTCGGCTAACAAGCAATTTCTATAATTAATATACATTTCTGGCCACACCGTAAATTGTTTGACATGAAGAACTTTGCCAGATATGGAGTGCACATGAGTGCCATTTGCATGAAGAAGTATGTGAATAACATGAGGAAAGCAGCTATTCGTGCACTCTCAGAAGCATGTTTAGCTGCTTTCATCATGCTACAGCTGCAGCATATGCGCTGTCTTTCGCAAACTTTTTCTTCTTTTATAATTATATATATATATATATATATATATATATATATATATATATATATATATATATATATATATCCTCAAAATGTTGTTTTCTAAAATCCTCATATCCCTCTTCCAAAACCAGTTTGATAAAAAAAACAGCCACTATTTTTTATAGTTACTTTTTAAAATACAGCTATGTGTTATATAAATAGCACAGTATTTGGCAAATCACAACTTCAGTTTACATCATTTCTGCCTACATCATTTGTTCATATTATATTGATGAGGAACACATTTGATGCCACTGCATACACAACTTAAATTCCATGTAATACACCATTCATTGTAAGTCTTTATCTTCCTTGGCAGATGACATTTTCAATCATATATGAGAGCTTGAAATTGCTATTCTGTTTTAAAATTTACTTTAAAAAATACTGTACTGCTTTATCTAGAAATTGCCATTCTCTTTTATCAGCTAACTTCTCAAAATTCTGATTCATCTACTGCAAATTACCGTTCTTGTAGTACACATTTTACTTTCAAAATACTGAATCATCTACGCATGAGACTGTGCCTAATTAGAAACAAATATGGGCCTACACCAATGACTGGAATCGACATTGGCATAGGTCGACCCTTCTTCGACAGCTGGCAGCTCCGATCTCTGTGCAAGTGGCTGGCATCATAGTAACTAAACAGTTTGATCCACTGGAAATAACATACAATGGGGCCGTGATAGCGAATCCTCTCGCTGCCGTTTCAAAACATTGCCTCAGTTCACTTAACTGTATAAATGAGTACCTGCCTATACACAGTGGTGGATGTGAATGAGTAATATTCACACAGTAATTGCTGCATGACTGAGTTCTTCCTAAAGAAGTAGAGTTAGTGTATAAATAAACAGCTCTACCAAGGGGTGAAGTGTAAAGCGCTTTGAGCGGTCCTACGGACTGGATACCGCGCTATGAAAGAAACTTTTATTACAATGAGATGGTGCTTACTTTATGAACATTGCTACATCGCCTTGGAATTACAAACTTTTCTATGCTGCTGTATCTGCAGGACTTTACAAACATTGCTGCACTTCTGTGGAATTACAAACATCGCAGGACCTTACAAACATTGCTGCAACTGCCTTGAAATTACAAATATTGCTGTACCTGCTGGACTTTATAAACATTGCTGCACTGCCTTGTAATTACAAAATAATTGCTATTCTATATATCTACAGGACCTTACGAACATTGTTACACTGTGCTTGCTTGTGAACATTTATACAATGTACCTGCATGAACACAGGCACGGACTTATGAACATTACCTTCCATGAAATTATGACTGTTGCTGCACGGTTGGAATGTTATAATAAATTGTCTTAATAATTGTGCAGTGACATTATGTTTCATTCATTAATTCCCCATCTATTGACCTGTTATGATATACTAGTTACAATAACGTTCCATAATACAAGGTCAGTACAAAGTTACACCGTATTCAAGTCGATGTATTGACAATTTTCCTCCCCCAAAAGTTTAACTGATCCGGTATATAATAAAAGTTCAGCTAAATTATTCCATTAATCTCGATATATAGGTCAAATGTTAAATGTATGTCAACTAATTAGGTTATGTCAAAATAAGTAAACACTAGGCCATCTAGTATTCAAGTTAACAATTTGACCATTTCCATCCACCAACAGTTAAATAGGCCTATCACCAAATTACTTACAGCTAAACTGCCATTAATCCACGTATATAAGTCAAATGTGTCTCTGTCTGTCCCTGTCTTGGTCACTCTTTCATACTCTCCCTATCTTTCTGACTCGGCATGTGTATTATATATTATGTTTTTGGACATGTCTTCTCTTGATAAAAGCTGTGCAACAACATCAATGTGGAAACTTGATGCACAGTTTCTTCTAACACTTAATTATATGCTAATGTCACATCACAAATGTTAGATAAGAAATTTGAAGAATGATTATGTGATTTTAGACCAATATTTAATAAATAGTCATAAGGATAGATGACAGTCAATTTATGTTTTTAATTTTTTTCATATAAGCAGTTTTAGAAATCATGAATGGCACAGATGGTATCAATATAATGCTGTAATATAGATATTTGCTTAATACATTCTGTACATGTATTACCCAGGATCCCCAAATTACATCACTCGTTGTTGTACCCCATGGGTAAATCATTTTTATTAGATGTAACATCAGCATTCAACCCACGAAGAATCATACACGGGATAGGCAATGCCCAATGCATGTAAGAAAACTGGGTGGTATAAACTAAACTAACTAAAATGTATTTAAACAAAAGTACATGTATCATGTATATTCCTGTCTTGTCAAGTCGATACGTCACTGAGTAGTGGTCAGACACTTGCATCACTAGCAAGGAAATGGTAACCACAATTGTCACTCCCCAGCATCACAAGTGTGCAAACCAAACAATTCTCCTAAGTAATAACATTAGTGTACTAAAGCCCCTACATAGCTAAGATACCATAAACTAAAGATAATATTATGATTCCAAACTGACACACTAGGTGTCAGTACAGCTACCAATTAAGTCAACACATATGCTATCTTAGTTGTGTATTGGCAAGAGACCCATATGGTAGCACCCTCACTGATGTTTAAGCAGTACTAACTTCGATAACCTCTTTCTAATCTTTCACCTTGCAACGCATATGTGTGTTGCTTCGCAAGATGACACATCTTGATCTTTGTATAACACTTGGAACAACATTTGATTAGAGAAAACATATGGTTACTGAGACAGGTTGAATCAAACATATGATTATTCTATGATTCAAATACATTGACCTCTGCACACACCTGCAAGACTGCTGTTGAAATGGCACTGGGCTGCCCTAGAAGATTGCACAATTTGATCAGTCCTATTGATAAAACTATCCTCAAAATGCGCTGAACAAATGTTGCTAAATTTGGTTGGCTTGAAACCTTCACGCCACAAATTAACCAGACATCTGCGGTGTTGTTCAGGTGCTGTGGTCACATCGGGAAGCCTGAAATGACATAGAGGAGGAATACAATATGAAATGAATAGGAACTGGTGACTGAAAATGAAGGATGAATTGTGATTTGTGTTGAAAGATGGCGATCCTATTCATAGACATAGTAGGTCACAGTTACGTAAGGCGTGTGGCCAAACACATAGAAATATTAATAGTTAAATTATATAATTAATTCAGCATCATGCTATCCAGCATTTAAAATTATTAATTCATGATAGTATAACATACAATTGTCAATCATCACATAGTAGACTGGGCTCAGCCCTCAAGCTGAGTTTTGAGCGATAAAATGCTCTATTGCCATTAAAGGGCAAAATAAGTAAGTGTATGAATAAGCAAATCAACACAAAATATTCTTGCATAGCAAACATTTCCCCAAAAGTGCACTAATGAAAATTACGACGCAAATCGCTTAAATTTTGAGTATTAATAATTAAACTAGAACGTTCATGTTATGCTTTCGCTAAACGCAATATATTCAAGACCTCATTCAGAGCACTAAACCATACATCATAATAGGGGCTGAAACATGGTTTAAACCATCAGTCAGTCATTCAGAGATTTTTTCCCCGGACGCAGCCTCCTGGTGTGCGCCTACTAACGTTGAACCCAGTCTGACATACTTTGCAAAGTCTGCCCACCTTGCATCTATATCCAAGAATGTGGTCATAGTAATAAGAGGTGACTTTAACTTACCTGGCTAGGAATGGGCCAGTAAGACCTTCAAATGTGAAACGAGCTACCCCCGCCTACACCATGCCTTCATGGAGACAATACAAGACCTGAACATGGAACAAATGGTTCAAACCTCGACACGTGAAATGAACACTCTTGACCTTTTCCTGACCAACTGCACCAACCTCGTCCCCAGAACAGAAGTGATACAAGGTTTATCTGATCGTGATGCTGTTTTGATGGAACTGCAGCTCCACATTTAACATTTGACCTACACATAAGAAGAAACTTCAGAGACGGCCCATCCCTGTATACAGTAAAGCCAACTGGAACTCTATGAAGACCTCAGCTCTTCAACATTCTGAAAATATCACCTCGTCTAATAACGATAACGGTAACACAGAGGAAATCTGGACGACCATCATAGACACAATTTATGTTATTCTGAAATATGTTGATTTATGTTTGTTATAGCATTTAATAAATGTGCAAAAACTTACCCACATCTTGTTGTTTTGTAGTAGTATTAATACCTTGCACCCTCATCAATTTAGTTAGTTGTGCAAAGTGTGGACACGAGGTTAGTTCACCCGTTTATCTGTGTCGTTGCCGGTCCGACAGGCTGTGGTAAAACGACATTTGCTGCACGCTATTCTTTCACACTGATGAACTTGCCACCCGAAAAGATAACGAGGAATAACAGCCTCTGTACTTTACGTTGTCGATGACGCATGCAAATATAGATTTCGTGGATGGTCTACCTGACTTGTCGTCTTTCGACCCCAAAACGAGGAACTTGGTAGTTATCGATGACCTAATGTCGGAAACAAACGAGAGGGTCACTAAACGGTTCACGAAGAAGAGTCACCATTGCAACACTTATATATTGTATTTAGTGCAACATTTATTTCCGAAATGTAAAGAGAGCCGCACCATAAGTATAAACGCACAGTACATGATGGTTTTTAAGGATCCTCGTGACAGCAAACAAGTGGTTAACGTGGCCAAACAAATGTATCCAGGTGGCGTAAAGTACATGCAGGAAGCGTTCAGAGACGTAACGTCCACACGGGTACTTGTTCTTCGATCTGAAACAGGCCACTCCAGAACACTTGCGCTACGCACCAATAGGTGCAGTACACCTATCTTCCGAAGATATAAAATGGAAACACGCCATCATTCTACATGTCAGCACGAGTGAAACAGAACGCGTTGTATCTTTGCCTGCTCGCCAAGCCAGACCATACCGTGACCAAAGCCATCATAACAAAGGGAAAGCCAGATCTTATACAGTATTTATGCGATCGTGCGGTGAACATTTTAAAAGGGAACGTGCCACTGAAGAAATGTCTGAAGAGTAAACTACGTCGGTTCAGAAAAAACACAGAACGTTGGTGCTCAAGAAAACCGGTCTCGATGAGAGAAAACGTATTCTACAGAAAGGAGCTTTAATGCCGGCAGTATTGGCTCCGTTAGATACGTCGATTCTAGCTCCGTAGGTGACGGCTTTGTTTCAGCCGTAACAAGACGACGATGTAGCATGCAAAGAAAATGGCACTGGTGGATCCTCGTATTTTGGAGAACATACAACCGCAACTTCCGTCTCGTGTTGCTGCGGCTGCGGCTGTCGGAAGTTTGTTGCGACGTATCGGCGACGAAATGCTAGACACTACAACGTTCCGATTTACACTAGAGGGAAAAGTAGCATTCTACAACCAGGTGCTGAACCGATACAACGATTTTGCCGACAAACGTAGGCAGGAACCACAGCGTGTGGTTGTCAATAAAGCATACAACAACGAAGAAAACAAAGTAGAACAAGAAAACAAAATAGAAACTTCCATTGAAAACGAAATGATCGACAGTGTTCCGAAAGCTATGAAGCAGAAGGCACGACGACTCCTCGATAAAATCAAGTGTGTCGCGGTGTGGAATGACCGTGTCGAATTGGTGTACAGAAACAATGCAGTGTACAGGAGTAACATAGTAGATCTCGTGAACGACGTGTTGAGAAAACGGAAATCGTCCTGCCTCTGTTGAGGATTGTACATATAGAAGGTAAACACGAAGACATGGAGACAGAGCTTCGATAACGTGTAGAACGTTCCCGTCTTACACAAAGAATGTCCAACGATCGAGATAGATATAATAGTTGTGCCATTCGAACGTGGCAGGAAGACCGTGATGCTTCATCTTCGACGACACAAGCCATCGTTTATCGAAACCTGAATCGTGCCAGGTGTTTTAAAGACTTCTACGTCAGGCAAGTCGGTGAAGGGTTGCCCATGTTTGTTGGGGCTAGAGTGCAACAATGCTATGGCCTGCTTACTTTGTTCGGTGGTCTTTACTTTGATACATGAAGGTAACCTTCGAGTCGAGATGCATTTTGATCAACCACTCGAGCAGACGGTAAATATCGTCTACGGAGAACTCGAGACGATACTTTAAATCGACAGAAACAGGAACGTCGTCTACGACCACTGAAGGATTGACACGAAGCAGCCAGAACGCTTCCTCGCATCCGACGCTTACACTAGGAACGTCGTCTGCGGCGTGGTTCCCAGAGACGATCTACCCGTGGCTGCTGTCGCTAGCTACCCGGTGGCGTCCGTGTGCAACACTCGTGCGAGCGATAAAGAGGGTCAACACGGGATCAGTATGTACTTGACGAAAGATGGGCGTGGAAAATATTTCGATTCCTACGGCCTGCCTCCACAACACGACTAATTCGTCAATTTTCTGCGTGACAACCATCCATTAACTGTTAAAGGAACGTTTCTCTCTGTTATTAAACTGATCGCCGTGCGCTTCCTACTCGCTTCCCATTCCATCCACTCCATAACCTTTTTTCCATAACGGTGAATTTTTTTAGGCCGGAAGTTGCACATATACATCGGTGGGCATGTCCTCCATAATGGACCACAGGAATAAAGCTTTGCTGTCGTAGCCAATGATAGCTTCGCACGATCGAGCGACTTTTCCAGGTAAACATTTTCTAATTTGAGTGACACCCGCTTCGTGGTAGCGTTGAAAAACAATCGAAGGCGCGCCATTTAATCCGTTCTAATACTATCCTTAAACATGTCAATGTTACGGTTTTTGTAGTACGAAAATTGAAGGTGTAAAGCTTCCAAAAATGGGACCACGTCTCTATTACTACACCAGATGAGGAAATATCGAAAAGTTTTCATACCGTGATCCCGCCAGACTTTTTGATAATAAGCGTGATTTTCGTCGGTGATGCGTTCGTTTTTCAACTCGCTGTGAAAAGCTTCCTTTGGGGGAAAGGTTTCGCAGTCGAGTTTATGCGACGAAGTCATCCACTCGTTTGGGAGAAAACCTTTCGTTTGTGTGCTTCCGTATGCGTTTAGATATTTATCGAAATTGAAACCGGGGGCTAAATAGTTGATTATGTCCAAAAATATCAATCTTTTGATGGTCAAACACGTTAAATTCATGTTATTCACGAGCATGTTATTCATGAGCATGTTATTCACGAACATGTTATTCACGAACGCAGTTGATGTACAACCGTGGTCAATCGTGTCGTTGTCGTTGCTTTTGTCGATCGGAACAAGATGTTGGACGAGATGTTTCTTAATCAGGTTCAAACCAAACTTTCCCGGGTTGAAACCAATCACCGGTAATACTTTAATAAATGTTTTAAGAGCGCCAATCAAATGACTTATTTCGTCAGATTGTTTCCGTGTTTTCTTGTTTACAAGTCCGTTTCATTTTTCGATTAGGTCAAGTTTCTCCTTCTTTATTTTTAATTTCTCCAAAACGTCTTCGTATTTTCTTTGCAAAATTGTCTCAGCCTCTTCACTGATTTTGCTTAATTTATTTAGGAAGCGGTCGATATTGGGTCAGCGTTGTCTATGAAAAAATAACGGGCGGTGTACCCAGCTACGTTGGAAGAAATGCATTCGCTTAATAATTCGTGTCAAGCCAACCAGTTGACATTTTGGCTACTCTCGAGTAGCGAAAAACGTCGCAGAAAGATTTGAAATTAAAGGTGGCCCGATAAGGATAATATCGACATCCCTGTTCTACGTAAATGTCCTGGTCGTCCAGTCTTTGTAATAATTTTCGAATCACACGAACGCTTGTGTCGTTTTAAAGATTTAAGGGTGTGCCAAAGTTAATCGCATTTCTACATTTATACGACCGACATTATTTTTTAATATCGAAAATATAAAAGTGTTTGTCAAATAAATTTAGATTCACGTTCTCGGGAAATTGACAAAGTGAACTCTTGATTAATTTGCACGCGAACAAAGGGTCGGTGTCGCGTGTACGGTCGCTGTGGTTGCCGGGTTAAGCTACGGTTCCATAAGTACGGATGCGGCATGCGGATGCGGCATGCGGCATGCGACAACAAATGGCTATAGTGGGAATTCATACGAGTGATTCCATGTGTGCGGATGAGGATGCGTTTTGTCGTGAGGATACGGATGCGGAAAATCGAATAGCTCCGTGTAGCGATTCAAATCGTATCCGCACACGAATCGGACAGGAAATTCCCAGGAGTGACGTCAATATAGAGGTATTTTCCCAAGTTTCAAAATGGCAGCGTAGGTAAGAATACATTGATACGGACTAGGATTGTAACACGCCGTCACGAAAACTACCAGTAGCTGAAATAAAAGTTGTGGAAGAAGTGCGTCATAATCCTATTTTATATGCTCACGATGGTAGGTACTACGTATAAGCACTATCTGCGACAGCTGAGTTGAACAAATAGGGCCAGAAGCGGATAGGGAAATAAAACGCATTGCGTTCCGCACGTATGGCATCACGCAAAACAAATTCCGCATGACGCATCCGCTAACAGCAAACGCATCCGCGTGCCGTATCCGTACATATGGAATCCTAGCTTAAGTCATCTTCACCGTTTTGTATGGTGATTTCGTCAACGTCATCAAATTTGGCTTTGTCGTCGTTGCGGGCTTTACGGTCAAACAGTTCGAACACGTTAATGTTTATCTGAAAAAGCTGCTCGATGTCATAAAGTTGGTGGATAGTTATTCCGGAGAAATGGCGCGTGATTGCTTTCTTGGATAATGTATTTTGGTACATATTGTACAAAACTTCTACATGTGGGTCTAAATTATTGAGGGGCGATCCCCGAATACGCGCAAGAACTCAGAAGAAACATAAATTATCTTGATATGGAGGACGATAGCTGTTACATGTTTCACAAACCAAAGCATTTAAACCTTTATTTTCTAGCACATAGTCGGGGAGGAAGAAGTCACCAGTACCTATTGGATTGTCCGGGATTAGGTTTGTGAAAAAAGTAACGTTTGTTACAATTTCACAAACCCATTGTGAATCTGGCCGCTGTAACATTGCCCAAGAAAGAATATTGTCATTGTAAATTGCGAATAAAATCTTCAAAATCATGAATATTAGATATCAAGTGGGGCACATCCAAATATCTACCCGAAATGCTTTGAGATGAATGAAAACAACGAAATTCATTTGTGTTTCTGTTACGTAAAATAAAACCGAAAGTGAAATTTATTTAAAATGCGTTAATTTGCCGGTGAAGCATGTGCCATAATACAGGAAGTTACGTTTGTTTCCGTAAATCTTCAATTTCAAATGTTCTGGATGTACCCTACTCGATATGGTGAACGATGACTTCTCCAATAAACAAAATACCAAAACTTTGAGGTAGTATGTATTGTTATAAAACATTCATCTATATCTGCTAATTTTATATGCATATATCGTCCTCCTGCAAGCACAAATATTTTTTTGATGCATTTCTAAATTTCATTGAAACCACCTTGCAATTCCAAGAAGACCTCTACATGTTTGGAGATTTCAATATCCACCTTGATTTACCAAGCCTAAATATTTGATCATTCATGGATGTCCTTCAAACATATGCATTACAGCAACACGTTTAATTTCCTACACATGTTCATGGTCATTGGCTTGACTTGTTTATTACTAGCTCTACTTCCATTAACATCAAGGCAATATTTCCTACTGATGGTTTATCAGATCACCATTGTGTCATTATTGATTTGTTGTTCCAAGTCAGGTCAAGACCTAGACAAAAATTATCACATTTCGACCAATAAAATTAACATAAATACCCTTCATGACGATCTTGCAAATTCCGATGGATGTCTCATGAAATAGTTGTAGCAAAACGTCGTCTTCGATATCTTGAAAGAATTTGGCGACGAACTCGTTCTCCACTTGATCGATCCAGTTATACTAAACAGCTACATCTATGCAATCACATGATGTCAAAAGCAAAGTCAGATTTCTATACACATTTTATCTCAAAAGTTTTTATAACCCTCGCCAGATGTGGAGATCCGTAAACACAATTCTACATCGGCAGAAATTAAAAGCACTGCCTGAACATTCTTCACTGGATACATTGTGTAGTTCTTTTTCAAGATACTTTACAGATAAGATTGCTCGTATTCGATCAAATTTTGTCAGTAATGATAATGACTATGATTTCTCAGAACCACCACTTTCTGAAAAAACATTACAGAGTTTCACACCAGCTACTACTAATGAAGTTCTCATTATTATTTAAAAATATCCTAACAAATCGTGTGATCTTCACCCATTTCTAACACTGCTACTAAAACGTTGTATCCATCAACTCAACTTTCCATTACTAGTATCATAAACCTTTCAATGCAGAGCGGAGTTGTTCCACGGGATTTCAAACAAGCTCTTGTAAATCCTCTTATTAAAAAACAAACTTTGTTTAAAATGACATAAAGAATTATCGTCCTTTCTCCAATCTCAGTTTTCTGTCAAAAATATTGGAAAAAGTAGTTGCTAAACGCTTTCATTAACATTTTTATAACCATCACTTATCAAATGATCTACATTCTGCATATAAAC
>OY759273.1:4332396-4484896 GCA_963662155.1 Lamellibrachia columna
TAATTAAGCTTTTTAAGCATTGCCAACTAACGTGAATAAGATTGCAAAAAATATTCATTATTAAATAATAGTGATTAGAGCAATTGTATGTCTGTTTGATATAATAATAGAATAATAATAGTAATACTATAATAATTAGTAAATATAAACATGAATATACATAAATAGCAATTAATAAAAACAATTGTAATATATAAAATAGTCAAATTAAGCTTCTTAAGAATTGCCAACTAACGTGAATAAGATTACATAAATTATTCATTATTAAATAACAGTGAGTAGAGCAACTGTCTGTCTGCTTGATATACAAACTTTAATCAATATAGTTGTTTTAATTAATGGTGG
Organism: Lamellibrachia columna; assembly: GCA_963662155.1. Classification (NCBI taxonomy): domain Eukaryota; kingdom Metazoa; phylum Annelida; class Polychaeta; order Sabellida; family Siboglinidae; genus Lamellibrachia; species Lamellibrachia columna. The sequence continues at coordinate 4,332,742 of OY759273.1, forward strand.
TGGTTACATTCACAAGGGGCAGTAGAATTGCTAATGTAATTTTAAATACCCCTAGCCTGACCCAACTGCTGCTGCAGGCCGAGGGATCATGCTATATTTACATTCCATTAATGGGAAGATTTGCACCTAAAAATGGGTAATCTGCTTATCGATTAGTCCTGCCATGGCACCCAGTTGGGTGACATCTGGGAAGCAGTCAAGCCGCTGCACCTAAGCATATGCCCAACTAGATGGAACCTTGGGAGTTGGGTGTAGATTTACCACCTAACTCGGGTGCCTGTCATACAACCGGCCACTGACATTTATCATTTGGAACTGACAATGAACTAATAACCTTTCTGGTGAACACTGAACATAAGTATACATTTTGTCTTGAGCTATTATATTTCCATTACTGCCTTCTAGTAGTCCAACCGTGTCTCGTACGTTTTGTTTACTCCTGATATATGCATACAAACTCTTGCTTTTATGTTACGTGCAAATGTTTGCTCATATCGTCTTTTAGATAGTCTAATATCGGTTATACCAGATATGTGAGGGTCAGTAACTGTTTTTCTTATTTACTATGCTCCTTGCATTTAACACACGCAGGTTAATTATCATCTTCCGGCAATTTCGATTTTTTTTTTCAATAACCATATTATTTTTTTCAATAACCCATTACTGGTAAAATCCCTGACAGAATTATCAGCTCAACCCGTGTCTGATTAAGTGTTCTGACCACTGGCGCGATACCCAGTTGGTGTCTTTTGACTAACAGAAACAGAAACAAACCACCGCTGCTCCCGCCAAAACGGTCGCTTTGGGTAGAATGTTCGCTCGATCAATCTAGATCATTCAACATTTTATTCACAATTGTCATGTATTATAAATGTATTCATATGTTCGTGGTTTGATCTGAATAAATTTACATTTTGGATCAATATTGGATAACATCAAGAAACATATACCCTACTCTAGTTTGATGTCTTAGTCCACAACTGGACACCCTCCTTCTATTGGGTGAATATTGATTCCTGATCCGATATTGAATCAATGGATCCTTCACAGAAGTCAACATAAGTAAGCGCACTGTCTCTTTGAACGGCGCCCCACTCGATAGTATTAACCCAATTTGATTCACGATCAGATATTGCTCCGATTGACTGACAGGATGTGGGCGTGGTCAATAGGATGACGACACCGACACTTTGATGCCGTAGCAGCCACCTTAAGTAGTGATTGGATATTGATACACGATCCAATATTGTTTAAACATTAATCCGATATTAATTATATATTAGTCAGATATAAATTAAAAACTCCACTCAGAATGCAAAATCTCGCCACATGCTACTCGCGTGTATGTTATTTGTTTCCACGTACATTTCCTCGTTACTGTCCACTCAATTCCTTTTTAAGTTTATCATAGAGTGCTTTATCCTCAGCCGACAACTTCCATGTGGGTACCTTTTCCTCCAGCAGCGCTAGCTCATGTAAACATTTCTTCGAGCATGCGTTATACTCGTTCTGGCAGAACTGGATTTTGTATTTCGTAGTTGGTTTGGCGCAATTGTGTTCTCTGTAGCAATCGAAATATTTCGTCATACAATACGATTTGCACACCACTTTATCTTCCATGGAGTTGGTCGGCTTAAAATACCCGGCTTCAACGATCAGCGGAACGCATAGGATCTACAACAACAAAATATTAGTTAGAACGTACGTGTTATATTTTATGCCTGGTCACAAATGTACGCATCAACGTGAACCACCAACATTACAATACACCGACAGTGTTACAACACATGTGAACCACCAACATTACAATACACTGAGAGTGCTACAACACATGTGAACCACCAACATTACAATACACTGAGAGTGTTACAACACATGTGAACCACCAACGCCACAATACACCCAGAGTGTTACAACACATGTGAACCACCAACGCCACAATATACCGAGAGTACTACAACACATGTCAACCACCAACGTCACAATATACCGAGAGTGCTACAACACATGTGAACCACCGACATTACGATACACCGACAGTGCTATAACACATGTGGACCACCAACATTACAATACACTGAGAGTGCTACAACACATGTGAACCACCAACATTACAATACACTGAGAGTGCTACAACACATGTCAACCTCCAACGTCACAATATACCGAGAGTGCTACAACACATGTGGACCACCAACATTACAATACACTGAGAGTGCTACAACACATGTGGACCACCAACATTACATTACACTGAGAGTGCTACAACACATGTGAACCACCAACATTACATTACACTGAGAGTGCTACAACACATGTGGACCACCAACATTACAATACACTGAGAGTGCTACAACACATGTGAACCACCAACATTACAATACACTGAGAGTGCTATAACACATGTGGACCACCAACATTACATTACACTGAGAGTGCTACAACACATGTGAACCACCAACATTACATTACACTGAGAGTGCTACAACACATGTGAACCACCAACATTACATTACACTGAGAGTGCTACAACACATGTGGACCACCAACATTACATTACACTGAGAGTGCTACAACACATGTGAACCACCAACATTACAATACACTGAGAGTGCTACAACACATGTGGACCACCAACATTACATTACACTGAGAGTGCTACAACACATGTGAACCACCAACATTACAATACACTGAGAGTGCTACAACACATGTGGACCACCAACATTACATTACACTGAGAGTGCTACAACACATGTGAACCTCCAACATTACATTACACTGAGAGTGCTACAACACATGTGGACCACCAACATTACAATACACTGAGAGTGCTACAACACATGTGAACCACCAACATTACAATACACTGAGAGTGCTATAACACATGTGGACCACCAACATTACATTACACTGAGAGTGCTACAACACATGTGAACCACCAACATTACATTACACTGAGAGTGCTACAACACATGTGGACCACCAACATTACAATACACTGAGAGTGCTACAACACATGTCAACCACCAACGTCACAATATACCGAGAGTGCTACAACACATGTGAACCACCTACATTACGATACACCGACAGTGCTATAACATATGTGGACCACCAATATTACAATACACTGAGAGTGCTACAACACATGTCAACCACCAACGTCACAATATACCGAGAGTGCTACAACACATGTGAACCACCAACATTACGATACACCGACAGTGCTATAACACATGTGGACCACCAACATTACATTACACTGAGAGTGCTACAACACATATCAACCACCAACGTCACAATATACCGAGAGTGCTACAACACATGTGAACCACCAACGTCACAATATACCGACAGTCAGCCATTTTTCTATCAAGTCGATTATGCCATCCCCGATACCATGGGCTTTGATGTGGCACTTTGGTGTGGCATTTTGTCGAACGCTTTCTAAAAATCTACGTAGATAATATGTACTGGTAATCCCTCGTCTGTAATTCTCTAGTGTTGTATTTTCGCAAATAAAAGAAATTAATACAAAATACGTATTTATTTTTTATTTTTTAATGAGTTAACTGGTGCAGCAACGTAATATGTACATTAAGCAGACATAAGAGGAGAATGTACGTCAATATTATCCGTGTGGACCACTCTGTTAAACGTTAAACGTAATATTTCCCGAAAAAAAGTCCTTTCAAAATACTTCTATTTAAAATACATTTTTCGAAGTATGTTTTATTTGAAATATTTTTTTCAAATGTGTTAACGATCCCTGGCGAAGCCGATGTATGACGTATTCGGATTGAACTATGACCCCGTCCAACGTTGAGTTGGTACAGAATTGTGTAATCCACGTATTGTGAGAACCGCAACGATGTATACGGGTCGTGAAAAAAGTGACTTATTTCATAGAATAAGGAAGGGGTCGATATTCCAAGTTTTGTATTTGTATTTGTACATGATGAGCATAGAGTTGAACATTTCAATGGGCTATAGATTACACAAACGAATTATGTTAACTGCAGTGAAATTAACTGCAGTGAAATTGAATGACGTCTGCCGCCCGTTGACTGCAATGAAATTAAATGATGTCTGCCGCTGGTTGACTGCACTGAAATTGAATGATGTCTGCCGCCCGTTGACTGCACTGAAATTGAATGATGTCTGCCGCCCGTTGACTGCAGTGAAATTTAATGATGTCTGCCGCCCGTTGACTGCAATGAAATTTAATTATGTCTGCCGCCCGTTGACTCCAGTGAAATTGAATGATGTCTGTCGGCCGTTGACTGCACTGAAATTGAATGATGTCTGCCGCCCATTGACTGCAATGAAATTTAATTATGTCTGCCGCCCGTTGACTGCAGTGAAATTGAATGATGTCTGCCGCCCGTTGACTGCAGTGAAATTGAATGGTGTCTGCCGCCAGTTGACTGCAGTGAAATTGAATATTGTCTGTCGCCCGTTGACTGCAGTGAAATTGAATGATGTCTGCCGCCCGTTGACTGCAGTGAAATTGAATGATGTCTGCCGCCGGTTGACTGCAGTGAAATTGAATGATGTCTGCCGCCCGTTGACTGCAGTGAAATCGAATGATGTCTGTCGCCCGATGACTGCAGTGAAATTGAATGATGTCTGTCGTCCGTTGACTGCAGTGAAATTGAATGATGTCTGCCGCCCGTTGACTGCAGTGAAATCGAATGATGTCTGTCGCCCGATGACTGCAGTGAAATTGAATGATGTCTGTCGCCCGTTGATTGCAATGAAATTGAATGATGTCTGCCGCCCGTTGGCTGCAGTGAAATTGAATGATTCCCAGAGAAGCTGAATTGATGATGTAATAAACATATTTGTTTGGAAGTGAAATGTAATACCAATGTGTATGGACGGGACAATGTGTATGGACGGGACAATGTGTATGGACGGGACAACGTGTATGGACGGGACAATGTGTATGGACGGGACACTGTGGAATATGTCAATAACGTAACCATACTGCTACCGTTGCGTAATTATTTTTACAGACTGGATAAAAACTAGGACAGAAAGTTCAAAAACCTCCACATTCCTGAATATGCGTAGTGCTCCAGCGTTGACAGCGTCCTCGTAATCGTCAAGAACAACTTAAAGCAGTTTCCTCAAATGGTTCAGCCCATCGCGAATCCGGTTCACTTATGTACAGATGTGTAGTGTCTGACTAGTTTAAGTAATGTGCGCAGTCTGTATAATAAAAAATGCCTATTTCTGTTCAAATCATCGAAATAATTGACTTTAGTCGTTAGATCTGGTATGGATCAAAATAGTGGATATCCAAATGGGTCAATGGTGATCATGGACGTGACTTCCATCCTCTCACCGATCACATGATGAAGTTGAAGATTTTTTTTCGTAAATAGACATTCTGAAGCGGTAAAATCTATATGGTTCTCTATTATCTATAGAAGTGTTTACACACGTCAACAAAATCTACCTAATCTAATGAAGTGTACCGTGACTGTATTTTAATATTGTGTTTGATTTTTGTGTTGAATAACATTGGTGACAATAATAACACGAGGGTTTATTTAATTCAATATATATATTCTTAAATGTTACTGTAATCTTGATTGCAATAATGATTGTAATCATGATTACATTAGTAATTGTGATTGCTATAATGACTGGAAACATACATGTAATCATGCCATCTCTGTAGCACAAAACAACACCTTGTTGTTGTGTGCAATGTAATCATTTAAATAACAATACTTAACTATGTAATGTTCACAGTTTGCAACTATTATGATAATTGTAGAACTAGTGCAATCAACTAATCTTAATACATTATATTTCAGAACATATCGACTAGCTGCATATCGGCATTTCACACTGTGGGCAAGACAAGCAATCCCATCCTGCGATGTGGGAAGGATCTGTGATATCTATCCTGAACCGAATGAGCTTTATGGAAATTTTATCTATGGAGATTGATCTGACACTGAGCACTGACAGCCTGATATAGACAAATCATGAGGCACCCACAGTATGCAGCAGGTCAAAAAACAACCTGGAAAAGTACAAAAATCCCCAGTAAAACATTAATAATTGAATGATCTGAATGCATTCTTATCCCACTTCTGTCAATAAAAATGTTACCTGCAGCATGTTGCATTTCACTACACACAATTTCATTGATATTGAGAGCAACATAAAATATATCAAAAGTTTATTCACATAGAAACACAATTACCACAGAAATAAGGCTAACTAGAATTATTGAAACCAAGACTAAACATTAACTAAAAACGGTGACTTCTGCCACCAGAAATACAACCTGGAACATGAATATCACAATTACACACATCATTATTATGCCACAACATATCAAATTTACTGGTAGTTTAGCTCAGGAAGGGGCAGCCGTGGCCTAGTGGTTAAGGTGTTGGACTCTAAATTCAAGGGTTGTGAGTTCAAGACCTACACTGATCACGATTCGTTTTCGAAGCTTAGGCAATTTCGTTTACCCTACTTTGCCTCAGTCTACTCAGCTGTAAATGAGTACAAACACTGTTTGAAAGGTACCTGCGATGGACTAGTGTCCCGTCCAGGAGAGTCAGTATAACTGCACTCTAAGTTGCTTCGCACTATAGAAACCAGGTTTAAGCACTGGCCATATAAGCCCTCATGGCTTCCTATGGCGTAATGCCTGGGGGATGACTTTACCTACCTACCTTAGCTCAGGAAATAATAAATCGTTATACAGCCAAGGCATTTTAATAATAATAATAATAATAATGTAACTGTTTCACCATCATCATATGTACAATACACTACTTGTTTTGACTGACAGTAAATGCACTGCATTCTAGTGTACCAATACTACTTGTTCTGACTGACAGTAAATGTACACCGATCATGCACACCAATAAATTACTTGCTCCTACCGACAGTAAATGTACACCAATCATCTCATTCTGGAATCTGTACCAATTAACTACTTGTTCTGACAGTAAATGTACACCAATCATGTGTACCAATATACTACTTGTTCTGACCGACAGTAAATGTAAACCAATCATCTATACCATAACACTACTGGTTCCTACTGACAGCAAATGTAAACAAATAATCTTATTCTCTACCAATACGCTAATTTTACTGACAGTATATGTACACCAATCATATGTATCAACACACTACTTGTTCTGACTAATAGTACATGTATACCTAACATACTCAATTCCACTTTCACTCAACCAGGGTTGGAAATAGCGCACTTGCCACATTGGCTGACAATTATCCACAGATCAGACATGAGTACGACATGTGCCACAGTTTTTGGCAGTTTGATGTGTGGCAGGTTCAGAAAAGTGACATCAGTTTTTCTCGCAAATGATAAACTTCTTCTCTTTCTCATAGGTGTCGGCTTCACATAGGAGTAGTCGTGATCAACGTTCATGGATGCAATAATGTCGTCCGTGACTACAGCAGCATTCGTGAAGTGTCGCACTTGAGATATCTTTGCCGGATTGGTTTGCGTTTCGGCATCAGTTGTCGATGACGTCACAGCAGTAGCAGTGGTGGTGACACTAAAGGTGACATCCGTAATGATAAAATTGACGGTATCACCCATAGCGCTGGATGCTTCAAAACTTGGACCTGTACTTGTACAAGCCAATGGCGAATCCTTCATCTGAAAAGATTACATATGCAGTGACTAGTATGCAGTTCACCTATTGTATTTATATATGTTTTTACAAAATTAATCTTTTGCATAATAAAAATGAATCACAATATGAGAAACTGTTTCCTATATATATTATTTTTAGAATATAAGAGTGCCAGTGTCATATAGTATATATATAAGGTAATTAACCCCATGAAAAAACATTTTCTCTATAGCTCACTCCGTGTTAATTAAAACAATGGGTGTGATCTCTTAAAACTGCTTCCTCAACTGATTTAGTATATCGCAAATCCGGATCATTGATGTCCAAATATATAGTGTGTGAATAGTTTATGTAACATCCGCAGTCGATTTAATGAAAAATTCTATTCTTGTTCTCATCATAGAAAGAATTGACTTTAGTCGTTAGATCTGGTAAGGATCAAACTAGTGGATATCCAAAATGGTAAACACTGTGGGTCAATGATGATCACGGGCGTGACCTCCATCCTCTCGAAGATCACAAGACAAAGTTACGAAATTTCACCAATGAACAAAATCATGATTTTTCAGCATTACGATTTTCGCTTCAGTAAATGCTTGAACAAGCATTAACTAATTTAAGAGATTGACTGATGATTTCACAAAAAAACTACATACAAAAGTTGTACAAACGAGCTAGCATGTTGCAGTGGATACTATGTAGGTTTGTTTTTTTAGCAAACTTACTTTGAAATGAGACTAGCACAAAAATCGAATTGATTAAGCACCTATAATGTTTTTAATGAATATGTTTGGTCACTTTGATTAATGCCACTGGCAAGATAAGCATGTAACCAAAATTGTAGCATCCTAGCTCCAGTAGCAATGGCAGTTATAAATTTAGGACGTATACATTTTGTGATGGCATATTAAAAAATAATGAAATTATTTATATTTCACAGGTTAATATCTCACGAACTCAATTAACCCTGGTGGAATTGTTCTCTGCAGTGTGTACATCACATAACCACATCGCCAAAAATAATGTGTGGTAGCAGATACTGATCTGTAACTTTGATTAGGCATAAACCATCCTTTAGCACAAATAACAAGTAACTCAATATCCTTCCAAGTGATTTATTTAATAAATCTAGATTATTATAAGTTTACTGCAAACATTAACCATAAAAGGTACGCATGTTCTAATTATGGTTATACAATCTATACATGGAACAATTCTACTAAATGTCATTGACATAAGTTGATTGTTTCATGAGATAATAACCTGTGAAATAAATTTACCATACAAAATAATATGGTAAATTGTGACTGAATATCTCTGCTCATGGTTAGTGTAAAAGCTAATTGCATTGATCATCATTGATGTTGCTGTTGCTGTCGAAGACTTGGTGTCGTACAGCAGAGGCATAGAATGAGTCAAAATGTGATACATTTAGCTGCTCACATGACCAGCTTTTAATGGCTTTTGTGAGCACAGTTGAAACTGAGACTGGGCAATTGAATTAAAAATTTGTTTTTGACTACCATGAGACATGCATGGAGAAATTGACCGCCATGTGACATGCATGGAGATATTTACCGCTGTGTGATATGTATGGAGACATTTGACACCATGTGACATACATGGAGACATTTACCACTGTGTGATATGCGTGGAGACATTGACCACAATGTGACATGCATGGAGACATTGATTGCTATGTGACATGTATGGAGACATTTACCGCTGTGTGATATGTATGGAGACGTTCACCACCATGTGATATGTGTGGAGACATTTACCCCTGTGTGATATGTATGGAGACATTTGACACCGTGTGGTATGCATGGAGACATTGACTGTCATGTGACATGCATGCAGACATTGACTGTCATGTGACATGCATGGAGACATTTACCGCTGTGTGATATGTATGGAGACATTTGACACCATGTGGTATGCATGGAGACATTGACTGCCATGTGACATGCATGCAGACATTGACTGTCATGTGACATGCATGGAGACATTGACCGTCATGTGACATGCATGGAGACATTTACCGCTGTGTGATATGTATGGAGACGTTCACCACCATGTGATATGTATGGAGACATTTGACTCCATGTGGTATGTATGAAGACATTGACTGCCATGTGACATTCATGGAGACATTGACTGTAATGTGTTGGAAGTCTGCAAGTTGGAAGTTTGTGCTTTGGAAGTTTGCAAATTGGAAGTTCTCCACTCCACTCCACTCCACTTTGAAAGTTTATGTTATGAAAGTTTGCATGTTGAAAGTTTGCTTCACTGCACACACATGTTTTGAAAGTTTTTGTCATGAAAATTTGTTTGGAGACATTGACTGCCATGTGACATGCATGGAGGCATTGACCGCCATGTGACATGCATGAAGACATTTACCGCTGTGTGATATGTATGGAGACATATGACACCATTTGACATGCATGGAGACATTTACCACTGTGTGATATGCGTGGAGACATTGACCACAACGTGACATGCATGGAGACATTGACTGCTATGTGACATGTATGGAGACATTCACCACCAAGTGATATGTGTTGAGACATATACCCCTGTGTGATATGTATGGAGACAATTGACACCATGTGATATGCGTGTAGACATTGACCGTCATGTGACATGCATGGAGACATTGACCACCATGTGATATGCATGGAGACATTTGACGCCATGTGATATGCATGGAGACATTGACTACCATGTGACATGCATGGAGACATTGACAACCATGTGACATGCATGGAGAAATTGACCACCATGTGACATGCATGGAGACATTTACTGCTGTGTGATATGTATGGAAACATTCACCACCATGTGATATGTGTGGAGACATTTACCCCTGTGTGATATGTATGGAGACATTTGACATCATGTGATATGCGTGGAGACATTGACCGCCATGTGACATTTACCCCTGTGTGATATGTATGGAGACATTTGACATCATGTGATATGCGTGGAGACATTGACCGCCATGTGGTATGCATGGAGACATTGATCGTCATGTGACATGCATGGAGACATTGAGTGCTATGTGACATGCTTGGAGACATTCACCACCATGTGATATGTGTGGAGACATTTACCACTGTGTGATATGCGTGGAGACATTGAACACAACTTGAAGAAAACAAGACACTGTCATACACAACTTGAAGAAAACAAGACATTGTCATACACAACTTGAAGAAAGCAAGACATTGTCATACACAACTTGAAGAAAACAAGATATTGTCATACACAAACTGCATGGGTAACCTGTAGGAATTATGGGTAAACTGTAGGAGTTATGGGTAACCTGTAGGAATTATGGGTAAACTGTAGGAGTTATGGATAAACTCCCGCGAAATGTGTCTAAGCACATTGAAATTTCCTGCGAGGTCAAAAGGTCAAGGTCAAACCAGGTTTCCCGCGAAATGTGTCTAGGCACATTGAAACTTTATATCTCGACGTACCATATTTCTCAATTGACCGTCATGTGACATGCATGGAGACATTTACCACTGTGTGATATGTATGGAGACATTGACCACCATGTGGTATGCATGGAGACATTAACCGTCATGTGACATGCATGGAGACATTGACTACCATGTGACATGCATGGAGACATTGACCACCATGTGATGTGTGGAGACATTGACCGCCATGTAACATGCCTGGAGACATTGACTGCCATGTGACATGCATGGAGACATTGACCGCCATGTGACATGCATGGAGACATTTACCGCTGTGTGATATGTATGGAGACATTTGACACCATTTGACATGCATGGAGACATTTACCACTGTGTGATATGCGTGGAGACATTGACCACAATGTGACATGCATGGAGACATTGACTGCTATGTGACATGCATGGAGACATTTACCACTGTGTGATATGTATGGAGACGTTCACCACCATGTGATATGTGTGGAGACATTTACCCCTGTGTGATATGTATGGAGACATTTGACACCATGTGGTATGCATGGAGACATTGACTGCCATGTGACATGCATGCAGACATTGACTGTCATGTGACATGCATGGAGACATTGACCGTCATGTGACATGCATGGAGACATTTACCGCTGTGTGATATGTATGGAGACATTTGACACCATTTGACATGCATGGAGACATTTACCACTGTGTGATATGCGTGGAGACATTGACCACAATGTGACATGCATGGAGACATTGACTGCTATGTGACATGCATGGAGACATTTACCACTGTGTGATATGTGTGGAGACGTTCACCACCATGTGACATGCATGGAGACATTTACCACTGTGTGATATGTATGGAGACATTCACCACCATGTGATATGTATGGAGACATTCACCACCATGTGGCAGTGGCGGCGGCGGTACGGATAAAGGTGTAACCCCAACCTGTTGTCGGTTGTATAACCCCAACCTGTTGTCGGTTGTATAACCCTAGGTGTAACCCCAACCTGTTGTCGGTTGTATAACCCCAACCTGTTGTCGGTTGTATAACCCCAACCTGTTGTCGGTTGTATAACCCTAGATAGCCTGCATTGAGACAGTACTGCGTTGAGACAGTGGCAAATGTCTCCATACATACACAGTGGTCAATGTCTCCACGCATATCACATGATGGCCGCCCGTGTTCCGTGGTGGTGGCGGCGGTACGGAAAAAAGGTGTAACCCCAACCTGTTGTCGGTTTTATAACCCTAGATAGCCTGCATTGAGACACTACTGCATTGAGACAGTGGCAAATGTCTCCATACATACACAGTGGTCAATGTCTCCACGCATATCACATGATGGCCGCCCGTGTTCCGTGGTGGCGGCGGCATGGAAAGAGGTGTAACCCCAACCTGTTATCGGTTGTATAACCCTAGATAGCCTGCATCGAGACAGTGCTGTTTGCCAACCCTATCATCACATAGTTGTTGGCTCGTAGATAGCCTGCATTGAAACGTTGTGTATGACAATGTCTTGTTTTCTTCAAATTGTGTGTGACAGTGTCTTGTTTTCATCAAGTTGTGTATGACAATGTCTTGTTTTCTGCAGTTTGTGTATGACAATATCTTGTTTTCTTCAAGTTGTGTATGACAATGTCTTGTTTTCTTCAAGTTGTGTATGACAATGTCTTGCTTTCTTCAAGTTGTGTGTGACAATGTCTTGTTTTCTTCAAGTTGCGTATGACAGTGTCTTGTTTCCACGCATATCCCACAGTGGTAAATGTCTCCACACATATCACATGGTGGTGAATGTCTCCATGCATGTCACATGGCAGTCGATGTCTCCATGCATACCACATGGCGGTCAATGTCTCCATGCATACCACATGGCGGTCAATGTCTCCATGCATACCATATGGCGGTCAATGTCTGCATACATATCACACAGTGGTAAATGTCTCCATGCATGTCAAATGACGGTCAATGTCTCCACGCATATCACATGATGTCAAATGTCTCCACACATATCACATGGTGGTGAATGTCTCCATACATATCACACAGCGGTAAATGTCACCATGCATGTCACATAGCAGTCAATGTCTCCATGCATGTCACATGGCGGTCAATGTCTCCATGCTTGTCACATGGTGATGAATGTCTCCATGCATGTCACATGGTAGTCAATGTCTCCATGCATGTCACATGACGGTCAATGTCTCCATACATATCACATGGTGGTGAATATCTCCATGTATGTCACATGGCGGTCAATGTCTCCACACATATCACATGGTGGTCAATGTCTCCATGCATGTCACATGGCGGTCAATGTCTCCACAAATATCACATGGTGGTCAATGTCTCCATACATATCACACAGCGGTCAATGTCTCCATGCATGTCACATGGCGGTCAATGTCTCCATGCATGTCACATGGTTGTCAATGTCTCCATACATGTCACATGGTAGTCAATGTCTCCATGCATGTCACATGACGGTCAATGTCTCCATACATATCACATGGTGTCAAGTGAGAAATGTGGTACGTCGAGACGCATGAAGTTTCAATGTGCCTAGACACATTTCGCGGAAAATTGGTTTGACCTTGACCTTTTGACCTTTTGACCTCGCGGTGTTTATAAAAAAATTCCATGAACAAGACGAGTGGGAGCGCATGCAGGAAATTTGTGTCTAGACACATTTCGCGGGAGTTTATCCATAACTCCTACAGTTTACCCATAATTCCTACAGGTTACCCATAACTCCTACAGTTTACCCATAATTCCTACAGGTTACCCATGCAGTTTGTGTATGACAATGTCTTGTTTTCTTCAAGTTGTGTATAACAATGTCTTGCTTTCTTCAAGTTGTGTATGACATTGTCTTGTTTTCTTCAAGTTGTGTTCAATGTCTCCACGCATATCACACAGTGGTTAATGTCTCCACACATATCACATGGTGGTGAATGTCTCCAAGCATGTCACATAGCACTCAATGTCTCCATGCATGTCACATGACGATCAATGTCTCCATGCATGTCACATGACGGTCAATGTCTCCACGCATATCACATGATGTCAAATGTTTCCATACATATCACACAGGGGTAAATGTCTCCACACATATCACATGGTGGTGAATGTCTCCATACATATCACACATCAGTAAATGTCTCCATGCATGTCACATGGCGGTCAATTTCTCCATGCATGTCACATGGTAGTCAATGTCTCCATGCATATCACATGGTGTCAAATGTCTCCACGCATATCACATGGTGGTGAATGTCTCCATACATATCACACAGCAGTAAATGTCTCCATGCATGTCACATGGCTGTCAACGTCTCCATGCATGTCACATGGTAGTCAATGTCTCCATGCATATCACATGGTGTCAAATGTCTCCATGCATATCACATGGTGGTCAATGTCTCCATGCATGTCACATGACGGTCAATGACTACACGCATATCACATGGTGTCAATTGTCTCCATACATATCACACAGGGGTAAATGTCTCCACACATATCACTTGGTGGTGAATGTCTCCATACATGTCACATAGCAGTCAATGTCTCCATGTATGTCACGTTGTGGTCAATGTCTCCACGCATATCACACAGTGGTAAATGTCTCCATGCATGTCAAATGGTGTCAAATGTCTCCATACATATCACACAGCGGTAAATGTCTCCATGCATGTCACATGGCGGTCAATGCTTCCATGCATGTCACATGGCAGTCAATGTCTCCAAACAAATTTTCATGACACACACTTTCAAAACATGTGTGTGCGGTGAAGCAAACTTTCAACTTGCAAACTTTCATAACATAAACTTTCAAAGTGGAGTGGAGAACTTCCAATTTGCAAACTTCCAAAGCACAAACTTCCAACTTGCAGACTTCCAACACATGATAGTCAATGTCTCCATGCATGTCACATGGCAGTCAAATCCACTTTGTCAATATTACCAGTGTTCGTCTCTTAATCTACCTGCTACAGTTTACTCGTAACTACAATTGATCATACCTCCTGCAGTTTACCCGTAACTCCTACTGTTTATCCATAATTCCTACAGTTTACCCATAACTCCTACAGTTTACCCATAATTCCTCCAGTTTACCCATAACTCCTACAGTTTACCATAATTCCTACAGGTTACCCATAACTCCTACAGTTTACCCATAATTCCTACAGTTTACCCATGACTCCTACAGTTTATATATAATTCCTGCAGTTTACCCATACCTCCTACAATTTACCCATAATTCCTACAATTTACCCATACCTCCTACAGTTTACCCTGAAAGTTTGCTGACGATGCACTTTTTCTGCGTTTTTTCCTGTAGCCTGGCAGTATAGACAAAATGAGGTAGAAATAAGTGTGTGAGAAATGTGAGAAACGTCGAGACGTATGAAATTTCAATGTGTCTAGACACATTTCGCGGGAAAACCTGGTTTGACCTTGACCTTTTGACCTCACGTTGATTATGGAAAATTCCATGACTTCGTTCGAACGTTCAAGAAAGCGACGGTGGTTTTTTTTTGACCTTGACCTTTTGACCTCGCGGTGTTTATGCAGACTCGTATCATTTTAGGCGATTTGTAGGTGTCGACGCGAAACGACATACGTCGAAGAGTTCTCGATATAATGCAATGATGCGATATGTGTCGCAAAGCTTAAATGCACGGCTACGTTTTTCCCGCAGCATGCACGAACATTCGTCCGCTAGGTTTCAGTCTGGTAGCAGGGTGAAAATGTGGGATCGTGTTTCTTTTCGTGAGCGTGGAAAATTCCATGACGTCGTTCGAACGTTCCAGAAAAGAAGAAAACACTACATGAAACCGGTTCAATTCATACAGAAGGGTTCGGAAAACTAGCATTATGTAACCGTAACGTCCTCCTAAACACGCGTTAGAACAACCATTCGCCCGTAAATGGACGTGATTCTAATACACGGGAACTGCAAAATACGCGTTCACTTTTTTTGCCTATAAGCAAACACGCGTAGAACTTAGGGATACCACATGATCGACTGCAACGACTCGGCCATGGTTATATACAAATCGTCGACACTGTACGGTTGGGAGGTGCGGAGTAGGTGAATTAGGAGCCGCTCGCGCAACCGGAAACAGAAGCGAGCGCAACACGGTCACTAAGCCTGTGTGCATGCTGTGCGTGCGCAAGAAACCAGGTCACGTGCATGCATTCAACCCATGAGATCGTATCACCCAGGTTCACCTGAAACCTCGCGAGCGCTCTCTGACGATCGTATCAGCGCAAAACAAGATGGCAGCCTCCATAGAGAGGTCACGTGATATGCAAATGAAGAGGTGTGACGTCATAGGTCACGTGACTGCTCTCGACCAATGAGAACCGTCGACATATTTGACTCGTAGCAGCGCCTCCTGGTGACCGTATCATCGCAAAACAACATGGCAGCAAAACAAGATGGCAGCCTCCATAGATAGGTCACGTGATATGCAAATGAGGAGGTGTGACGTCATAGGTCTCGTGACGGCTCTCGACCAATCAGATCCGTCGACACAATTGAACCGTAGCGCCCCCTGGCAACGGTTTCACCACAGAAGGGTGCAATTTATGCTAATTTATGCAAATGAGCTGTGACGTCATAGGTCACGTGACGGCTCTCGACCAATCAGAATCGTCGACACAATTGACCCGTAGCGCCCCCTGGCGGTGAAACTGCTCTCGACCAATCAGATGTTTACCCAAAATCTGCTCATTTTGATTACCCCGTGGCGCCCATGGTGGTGAAGCAAGTATTGGAAAAAAACTGTTTATGATAGACTGCAGCTGTCCCTCGGAATGAGAGCAGATGGCAGCGTCATCTGCATATAGGGCCTCGCATACATCTAACGCTGTTGTTTTGGTCTTAGCCGTCAGGCATGATGTAGAAAATAAATTGTTATCAAATCTGGTTCTCAGGCCCACACCAAGTTCAACAAGTTTAGCATTTTGCTTTGCTTCTCTCAATATTACAGAGAGGCATATCCCGAAAAGAGTTGGGGCCAGAACACAGCCCTGCTTCACACCATTTACAACGTGAAAGGGTTCTGATATAATTCCTTCGATTTGGGCAGTGTCTTCCAGTATTTTCGTGGAATGGTTTGATAAGATCAAGTAAGTTTGGAGGACATCCAACCTTCTTTGAGAATAGTGAAGACCGCTTCTCGATTCACGTAGTCGAAAGCTTTTGAAGTATTACCAGCCGGCTAATATTAACCCTTATGTAAGTAGAATGACACAGGTGTCGCCCCCCTCGGTTCATAAGTAGAATGACATATGACTACGACTGACTGAGACCCCCTACGCACAAGCCTAGATCCGCCCCTGATAGTCGCACATGTAGCAATTTATATCATGCCACACACAGTCAATGACAACAGTCAACATGCCTTTCAATGTGGTGCTCCACTTAAAGGCACAGACGAAAAAGGCACAACCCATAATGGCACATGCGACAAAGGCACATGCAAAAATGGCACAACTGAAATAAGGATAAAAATAGCACATTTAAATATATCTGGTTACATTTATGTTGTCTCTACAAAATTGTTCAATTTAGTCATCAAAATAATTGGCAGAACAGATTTATTTTTTCTTTGATGCTTTTAGTTAATTGGCCAAACTGATTGATTGTTTTACAGCTTAATTTATATAATTCCTCCCTGGATAACATCAAAGATTGTTTTCCGTTTCCAATGGATGTGAAAGAAAGGTTTCTCAGGTTTAGAGTTAATCCCGATGAGTAAATTCCAATTAATCATGCTAAATATCAGTTAAACCTTATAAAAGGTGAACTTAACAGACCACATTTGATATTCAAATATGCTATTTTCGTCATTTCATAATTTTTATACGGGAAGACATTCAGTGTAAATGGTGACTAAAATAAATAAAGCATAAATTATATTTCAGTGTACAACATTCATTTTAGTTACAATCTACAAACTGCATTATATTATCTAATCAACATTGCATTGGTCAGGGGGATAAAAATTCTATAAGGGGTCCAAATGCCAAAGTTGCAAAGTCACATTATTGAAAGCAGATATGTAAACTGACAGTGTTCAACTGTATAGATGACGATGCTTTAGTTAGTTTCCTTTCCAGCTAGACATTGGGTGAAACACATTTTACTTAAATATTTTTTATATTTTAAAAACGAATTTGTAATTGCATTGCCCCATAATCACAATGAAAGTATTTGTATAATTAAAACGTCCATAAAGAATTTGAAATGTAAAAAAAATATAAATGCTTTATGCATTATCAATAAATGACGTTAGATGCTGTTTAACTTCTTGTTGCACTGGCCTGTCTTTTGATCTTGATTTCTCATGACACAGCTGGCTTGCCCTGGGCAGTTAAGCAACCCTGCTAGTGCAAAAGCCTGCTACTCTGTCAATGTTTCTATTGAGCTGATATGACATGCCTGTGAACTGGGCAGAAGGTGCTACCAAACATCCTTATCTTATTTGGACTTTGCACTGCTTTGTTTACACTGGCACATATCAGGGCTCTTTCTTGCAATTAGCAACAGCAGGCTTCTGTTCCACTATACTGTCTTTTGTCTTTGATCATGTTTCTCCCCATGTAACCCCCCCCCAGTCCCCCAGTGTCTCTTCCTAAAGACGTACCTAGTAGGCAAAGTGGGGTGAACGAAATTGCCCAAGTTTCGAAACGGTGGAGGTGGAATCGAACTGGATCCCCAATCGACCCACCGTCCTCTTTAACCATTAGACCACCGCCCCCCAATCGACCCACCGTCCTCCCTAACCATTAGACCACCGCCCCCCAATCGACCCACCGTCCTACCTAACCATTAGACCACCGCCCCCCAATCGACCCACCGTCCTCTCTAACCATTAGACCACCGCCCCCAATCGACCCACTGTCTTCTCTAACCATTAGACCACCGCCCCCAATCGACCCACCGTCCTCTCTAACCATTAGACCACCGCCCCCAATCGACCCACTGTCCTCTCTAACCATTAGACCACCGCCCCCCAATCGACCCACCGTCCTCCCTAACCATTAGACCACCGCCCCCCAATCGACCCACCGTCCTCTCTAACCATTAGACCACCGCCCCCCAATCGACCCACCGTCCTCTCTAACCATTAGACCACCGCCCCCCAATCGACCCACCGTCCTCTCTAACCATTAGACCACCGCCCCCCAATCGACCCACCGTCCTCTCTAACCATTAGACCACCGCCCCCCAATCGACCCACCGTCCTCTCTAACCATTAGACCACCGCCCCCCAATCGACCCACCGTCCTCCCTAACCATTAGACCACCGCCCCCCAATCGACCCACCGTCCTCTCTAACCATTAGACCACCGCCCCCCAATCGACCCACCGTCCTCTCTAACCATTAGACCACCGCCCCCCAATCGACCCACCGCCCTCTCTAACCATTAGACCACCGCCCCCCAATCGACCCACCGTCCTCTCTAACCATTAGGCCACCGCCCCCCAATCGACCCACCGTCCTCTCTAACCATTAGACCACCGCCCCCCAAACGAATGCAGTAATCTATTCGCAAACTCAATGACAATGTGACCGTGTGCTTGCTGTTAAAAAAATTGCCTCATTTCGGGGTCCATAGCATACAGGCTTCGTCCCAGAAGGTGTTTCACTTAGAACACCGGAGTCTGAGACTTATTATGACTGTATGTCGATGAATAATATCAAATTATTTTCTTAAATAATGTTGCCTAATATATACGCCATGGCCCAAGTTATAAGCTTGCTGTATACCCTGTAGCACTTATTGAATTATTGTTATTGTTTTGAGTAAGGTCACATGACACATACATGATCACGTCGAAAATAAATCGGCCGATTGGAAAACACAAATTATTCACACTTACTCGCACTTTATTGTGTTCATACATTTTGATTTGCTATGGGTCATATACATGCTGACGTTGAAGCACAACTGTGCATACTGGGGTGGAACTATATTGTAATCGTAGTGATACGTCACAATGGCAACGGTAATCCAATTTACTAACCTGGTTTCGGTTCGTCGCTTCCTATGCATCGCTCTGCCCTCTGATATTTGCCGTTGTATGGCCGATTTTGCCGAAGAATAGTCTGTAGATACATAGTCATAGGCGGAAAAAATCGATCTAAGATGGAACGGTGTCTTTGACCAAGAATGACACATTGACGCTCACCGTCTGTCTATGCTCATCGCATACGTCTTTTGTATTGTAATCTTAGGAAAAGTGGTCTCTTGCAGAGCCTGCGGCTGGCGGACACGCCAATTTCCGCATTTGTAACCACCTTTTTGTTGAAAATCCTTCTTCAGAAGTTGATAGAAAGTTTTTTCCTTGCATTTGTGGTATTAGTTAATATATCCAGGAGCCATGCAGTGCACACCAGTTTTAATTTTTTCGATTTTCCAAGCGTTTCGACGGTTTTTTTCGGAGAGGTAATGCGTCGTCGTTCAAATTGATTTACTGTCTAAAGGCGGTGCCTTGGAGCTCGTACTCAAACCACTCTGCCGCTGAGCCCCCCCACCCCCGCCCCTCCCCCCCGCAGAGCAATGGGGTCGCCCAGAGTCGATAATAGCAAAGTTAAAAAGGATATTACAAAATTACTGTGGCGTCGCGCCCATCATATAAGGGGATACATACTTATATGATGGGCGATACGATATGTTATTATGTTTGGGCTATGGTTGTTCCAGTGTTTCACCCCCCTGTAACTCACCAGGAATAGTTTCATCGTGTCTTCTCTCCCGCCGATGAGAACCAGACGTCTTCCCGGTGGGTTAGGTTGCGTTGTATTGCGTTGCGTACGCACCGACCGGTACATAAGTTATTTACGAAACCCTTCATAATAACCTAGTTTAGTAAGTACATTTCACTAAATCAATAAAAAAATATTAACAGGACACTTAAACAATATAATGATTAGAACTTTGGACTCTTTCAAGAGGGCAGTTATGCACATCCTTTTGCTGTCATTCCGAAGGCGGGCGGGCGGGCGGGCGGGCGGGCGGGCGGGCGGGCGGGCGGGCGGGCGGGCGGGCGGGCGGGCGGGCGGGCGGGCGGGCGGGCGGGCGGGCGGGCGGGCGGGCGGGCGGGCGGGCGGGCGGGCGGGCGGGCGGGCGGGCGGGCGGGCGGGCGGGCGGGCGGGCGGGCGGGCGGGCGGGCGGGCGGGCGGGCGGGCGGGCGGGCGGGCGGGCGGGCGGGCGGGCGGGCGGGCGGGCGGGCGGGCGGGCGGGCGGGCGGGCGGGCGGGCGGGCGGGCGGGCGGGCGGGCGGGCGGGCGGGCGGGCGGGCGGGCGGGCGGGCGGGCGGGCGGGCGGGCGGGCGGGCGGGCGGGCGGGCGGGCGGGCGGGCGGGCGGGCGGGCGGGCGGGCGGGCGGGCGGGCGGGCGGGCGGGCGGGCGGGCGGGCGGGCGGGCGGGCGGGCGGGCGGGCGGGCGGGCGGGCGGGCGGGCGGGCGGGCGGGCGGGCGGGCGGGCGGGCGGGCGGGCGGGCGGGCGGGCGGGCGGGCGGGCGGGCGGGCGGGCGGGCGGGCGGGCGGGCGGGCGGGCGGGCGGGCGGGCGGGCGGGCGGGCGGGCGGGCGGGCGGGCGGGCGGGCGGGCGGGCGGGCGGGCGGGCGGGCGGGCGGGCGGGCGGTTTTGCGAATTATGTTACTTTAATTGTGTCGCCATTTGTCGTATAGTTAAACTCTGTGGATAACATACAGTCTATGTGCACAGGAAAGGAAATTAGTTCTACTGTTGTTTTAATATTTTTATTTTCAGATATAGTTGGTGAACATGTAGGAACGCTAGAAACAAACATACAGTTTATAATAAAGTGGTAACGTGAGTGACGTAAGGTCAGCGACTGGACTCAGAGTTGGAAGAATAAAGTAACCGTGGTAGGCTCTTCAAAACATGTGTTGTTGTTGTCTGTAATCACTAATAAGGCAAAGGGAATAAACAACGCTTACTTGAAATCATTATTATATTACATTCTGTAGTATATTTCCACAACACCGAAAATTCATTTGAATTTAATTAATTAATAATTCCAAATAATACTCTGTTCTACCGGCCTGTTTTCGATTATGCATGTTCTCACCAGCAAGCTTCGACGTGACGTCACTGATGAAATGAAGTGTTACGAGACTGGGATTTTCCATTCATTCACCATACCGTTGACAGCGATAGCTGTGTTTAGAAGCGAACGTCAGGATGGTCTATCGTGCGACATTCGATTGCAATGCAAACAATAGTAAGAATAAAGTCACATGTAGTTGGTTTAATTTCCACAACCGGCTTCGCTCGCTTCGAGAAAACTTGTTTCGACCGCGATCCGGACCACAGAAGGCGGCAGCCCTGGGTTATCCTGGTGCTAAACCTCTTTGAAATATGATGATGTGCCAACATTATTCCCAGTAGTGGAAGCTACCAATCCGTAGAACACAGGCAGCGACACGGACGTCGACGACCACGGTCCACCTTGAATCGAAGCGAACTGTCAGCGCGGATACGGGTTATGTCGGCTGACGGTGAATTCGGCCCGATGAATTCGGACAGCATTCTTTGTAGAGTTCTGTCCGCAACTCTGGTAACTTCGTCCTCAAAACACAACGGGCATAGTTATCTCCGTCTAAACGATTGTGTATCGAGCACATGAAGCTTAATATGTGTTTTACTGTAAATAAAGCACTCTATTTTCACTCTCACTTGTTAATTGATTTATTTGCACATTAACCCGAAATTGTTACTTTATAACTGTTTTATAGCTTTCGCTTCCTTTCGCATAAAATACGGCTCTATATTTTTTCCATTTTAACACGCAATCAGCGAGACGATCACTAGAACTTATAAAATTCGTTGTATCCCTAAAAACCATATAATATAACACATTAAACCAAAAACTATAATATTATATACAGTTAATAACTTAAATAAATTTAATTATTATTATTATATATTTTTTCTATATTTCAGTTTCATGCGTTTCCCCTCATCAGCGGAAATTCTCCCCAGATTTGTTTTGTTAAATACAAAGCAATGACATCGATAAGCGATTATTCTATTGTGAATACAGCGGAACCACCTGCACATTGTCTTTGATCTATATCGTGTTTTACGTCGTATCATTTTGAATGTGAAACATAGTCTTTTATTCACTCCTGCTCACTGTACGAAATAATTTATTGTTATTATTATTATTATATGTACGAAAGAGAGAAAGCATTGTACTTCAACAGTATCTAGTTAAACTTGGCATTCCTTTTATGTACTAAAAGTAATCAAAGTGAAGCTAATTCATTACTAGCTAGAACTGAGATTTCACGTCAGTCACCGAAATCAACAAAGTGACCGGATCCATGCACATGGCAGTTGGGCCGAATTCACCGAGGGCCGAAATCACCACCACCCGTCGGCGTTACTCCTGCTACTGCGATGTTTACTTTCTGATTTAATCATGAAAACGACCACCTAGAGCCGCCTCATATATTTACCGTACACTGAGATGGGAGGAAGTGAGATTTGGCCGGAGTGGGAGGGGAATGGAGAAGGAGGGCGAGGGATAGGATAGAGTGAAGACGGGTGGTGCAGACGGCAGTGAAACGGGGCTAGTGATGAAGACGAAGTGGAAAAAAAATTCGACGACCGGTATCGGTGCCAACCTCACCTTGGACTACAAGGATAAAGATGAGAGCAACAACATATACACATGTCACGTGGTCAAACATTACTCTTACTTACATATAACGATAACAAATAATACAAACAAAAACTACCTATATCTTTTACGTCTAGCTCTGCGAAGTTAGGCAAAGGAGATGGCAAGTTTTTCTTTATTTGTTATCTTTATATGGAAGTAAGAGTAATGTTTGACCACGTCACATGTATACGCGTATGGTAGATATATGAGGAAAAGCTTGGCAGCTCTGTGTGGTCGTTTTCATGGTTCGGTCAGAAAGTAAATCAGATCGACGTCAAAGGCTACTGGCGTGGCTAAACTACTGCGAAAGATCCGAATTCAAAGATGATTATGCGGTATAACTTGCCGCTAGCGGTTCGAAATCGTTACATTATACTTTTTATACTGGACAACTGACATCGCCATAGTAACGCGAGTGAAACAAAACTGAGGCATTGCAAGGAAATCACTGAATGAATGTAAACCCGTATCACAAGTGACATCACAAAACCACATGATCGCCCATCTCATTAACTTTTGAACATCTCATTAAATTTTAACATCTCATTAAATTTTACGCGCGCTTTGAAAGTTAGACGCATTAATCATCTAATTTTACCTGTAAATATATTTTTTTATTTTGGCACATAGTACATACAATATTAAACTTTATGTACACACCAAAAAAGCAATTTATCTATGCCTTGTTGTTATCCCATTTAACAAATATTTCCTTGGATGTTTATTTGTATTCCTTTGAGTTTTCCTTTCTTTGAGTCCCCCCTGCGCATCTATTTTAAACAAAGCTATGCCCTCGTCGACAATCTTGACAAATTCACACCCTGTCTGTAGCACCCTTCCCTATCAGATGAAGCCCATCACTCCTGAAAATTTCATATTTCCTCACAACGTTTAACCACAACCTACTCCCTCCTCCATACATACCTTTTGTAAGTGTGTTAATTGACATCATCCTACAGTTTCTATACTCCCGACCCCTGCCTCCCATTACGGGTAATATCCCCGACAACACAATCTGTCCAGTCCGTGCCTTGACCAACCTCCTGTAACAAATTCCCTCCTTCTCGGCATTGTCCGTTCCCACATCCACAAGAACAGCCACTCTCGTGCCTCAACCCATGTCCTCTCCTACCTTTTCTGCTACATCCTCTATTTTGCGCCTGATAGACATACCGTGAAGTCCTCTCCTTCGTTTACGACTTTACCTACGTTCAGAATGATTGCATCCCCCATAAATATCCGGGCTTTCCTCACCTTCCCGTGCTCCTTCCTATCGCGTCACTCGTTTACCGTTCTATTGCGGTACACTCTGCGCCCTTCCATCCACCATCTTGTGCTCTGTTTCACTGTCTCGCTGACATCTCTCATTTTACATTTTCTCGTCATTCTCTACCGTCTTACCACCTAACAATCCACCTCCACTCACCGTTTACCTTCCTTTCGCTGCAAACTCTGCTTCTATTACTGGTATGTTGTCATTATAGCGTATTAACATTACTGATGTGTTGTAATTGTAGTGTAACACCATTAGATATGTGTTGTTATTGTAGCGTAACACCATTAGTGGTGTGTTGTCATTGTAGCGTAACATTGCTGGTATGTTGTTATTGTAGCGTAACATTACTGGTGTGTTGTTGTAGCGTAACATTGCTGGTGTGTTGTTGTCACATAACATTACTAGTGTGTTGTCATTGTAGCGTAATATTACTGGTGTGTTTTCATTTTAGCTAACATTACTGGTATGTTTTCATTGTAGCATATAATTACTGGTGTGTTGTTTTCACGTAACATTGCTGGTGTGTTGTCATTGTAGCGTAACATTTCTGGTGTCTTGTCGTTGTAGCGTAACATTGCTGGTGTGTTGTTATTGTAGCGTAACATTGCTGGTTTGTTGTCATTGTAGCGTAATACTACTGGTATGTTGTCTTTGTAGCGTATCATTACTGGCGTGTTGTTGTAGCGTAACATTGCTGGTGTGTTGTCATTGTAGCGTAACATTTCTGGTGTCTTGTCATTGTAGCGTAACATTGCTGGTGTCTTGTCATTGTAGCGTAACATTGCTGGTGTCTTGTCATTGTAGCGTAACACTACTGGTATGTTGTCATTGCAGCGTATCATTACTGGTGTGTTGTTGTAGCGTAACATTGCTGGTGTGTTGTCATTGTAGCCTAACATTACTGGTGTGTTGTCATTGTAGCGTGACATTACTGGTGTGTTGTCATTGTAGCGTCACAGTACTGGTATGTTGTTATAGTAACATATCATTACTGGTGTGTTGTTGTCACGTAATAATGCTGGTGTGTTTTCATGGTAGCGTAACATTGCTGGTGTGTTGTCATTGTAGCGTAAAATTTCTGGTATGTTGTCATTGTACCGTAACATTGCTGGTGTGTTGTCATTGTAGCGTAACATTACTGGTGTGTTGTCATTGTAGCGTATCACCGCTGGTTTGTTGTTGTAGCGTAACATTGCTGGTGTGTTGTCATTGTAGCGTAACATTACTGGTGTGTTGTCATTGTTGCGTACCATTACTGCTGTGTTGTTGTCACGTTACATTGCTGGTGTGTTGCTATTGTAGCATAACATTTCTGGTGTGTTGTCATTGTAGCGTAACATTACTGGTATGTTGTCATTGTAGCGTAACATTACTGGTGTGTCGTCATTGTAGCGTAAGATTATTGGTATGTTGTCACTGTAGCGTAACATCACTGGTGTGTTTTCATTGTAGCTGCTTTGGTCAATGAAAGTCGACAATTCCCGGTTATGTCTTTACGTCTGCAGTCTGTCTCCCTACAACGCCAATCCGACCCACGACAACTCGTGTGGGTTGATTATGAGAAAAATAACATATAAGGAAAATAGCTAATTATATCTCTCTGTATAATGCAATATTTAGGCCTCATTTGGAATATTGTATACAAGCTTGGAAACCAGTTCGTAAGAAGGATATATTTACGCTTGAACGAATACAGAGGAGAGCAACTAAACTGATTCCAGATCTGAGAAACCTTAGTTATGAAGAACGCAGAAAAGAATGTGGTTTAACAATCCTGGAGACAAGAAAGTTAAGAGGAGATCAAATTGTAAGATATTGAATGGGTATAAAGATATTGATAGAAATATTTTTTCTGACTCAAGATAAATAGTAGAACTAGAGGACACGAGGCAACATTAGTAAAGCATCAGTGTACATTGGATACCAGGAAGTACTCGTTCTCACTGAGGACAATAAATGAATGTAACAAATTATTTACACATTGGCAGCGTGAATATGTTTAAAATCAAAGTTGACACATATCTCAGCAAAGAGGGTTACACATCAATGAAACTATTTTGGACTCTTGATAAGCCAATGGCTTCCTTGTCCACTTGTCATCTGGGCATTTATCTTGGATGGCAAACTTGTTAAATCATGTTAAATCTTGCTAAGTTCAGCCTCCACAGTGTGCCGCGGCTGTACTACACGGTCTGTCCTCATTACTCGGGTGATGCCTATGTTAAGTGAAACAATAAACAGGAAGTTAAATTGTAGTCTAACCCCAAACAGAGAAGCTCTTGTCTGAGAAAGTGTCCAATTTTATATCAAGTTGCGGCAGAATATATTATGTAATTACATTATGCTGCAAAACGCTGCAAAGCTTGAGTAGAATCGAGGCGATGGCCTGACATAGCGTGACATTATGGAGTTTACACCGCGATGACTCTTCTATCAAGTTTGTGCTCGACTTTGAAGGATGCACACATTTCTGTAAACACTGGTGTAGCCATATTTAGAAAGTAAAGTATTTCGTACTTGTACAAAGTACAATGATGACGATTTAAAAACCGTTATGGGATTAAACATTTTTTACCGCATATAACCAATTTAAACGGATTATTTAGTGTCGAATGCCTCATTCTGAATGTCCTGCTTAAACGGATGTTGCATCATTGGATTATTTAGAGTAAATATTATTATTTAATTTTTTTTAATAATACACATAAATTTGCTGGACATTCATAAGGAGATCTACTCGCTAGCCACCATTATATGACTTAGCCAACTACGGTTGCACAAAAGGAGCTGCTAAACGGGAACTAGATCAATACACAGAAGTGTTTAAGTAGAAGATTTGACCAGATTTAACAAGATTTCCATCCACGGCAAACGCTCAGATTGCAAGTGGACAAGGAAGCCATTGGTCTATCGAAATAAGAATAAGAAGAAACTTTTTATTTGTTCTCGTCTCGAACTCCATACATCCACTTCTGGCGTCGATGGTTCTTCAAAAACGTGTGGCTATGAAAGTTTATTCACGTCAACGCTTCAATTCAGTTCAATGCATTTTATTCAAACAAGCAAACATAGTAATGGATGCAACATCCTTGACCAGATTTTTATGACACACAGATATGTTTGAAAAGAATACACAAGAAGTTAAAAAAAGTTGTACATAACGGGTCCCCTATATAATTATTTAATAATAGTTCAATAGTTTGAAGATGTACAGTTAGAATCACATAAAATCCAAATGCCTACATCTATAAGGAATAGAGTGCTATTATTTATATAATCAATATACATGATAAATACAATAAATTATTGAAACATCATATATTTTGTTAGTTCAGAGCTAGACGTAGATACAAGATTACGTCATACAGAGTAATTATATATTCACTTATCAGTGAGTGGTAGTTGGACAGCTTTGGTACCGACGGATAAAGAATGAACTAATTTTCGTATGAAAGCGCCTTTAACAGATAGTTAACAAACTAATTTGCGTACTATAAATTTATATTTTCGCCTTGCCCTTATTACGGGTTGTACATGCAAAATTACCAACTTCCGAAAGCAGCGTCATCTATGGGCTAGCATATGAACTAAATTGCGAACTAAAAAGTGCCTATATCCACCAAGAATGAACTTAAATATATAACTATAAAGCGCCTATACTGAATACAAATAAGGTCCACCCCCGGTAGACACATAAGGTACGACAGTTCAATGCTATTTTGAAATAATGGTGCAGCATTTGCGATGCAGGTGTTCAAGCGAAAACAGCAGCTGTTTTAGTAGTGTTCGTGTTTGAGTGGTAGTCTCGCAAATTGAAACAATGTTGCTACACAAAAATGCTGCGCATGGCAAGAACGAACCCCACTTGAGTGAGGAAATTTTTTTAATTACTATAAATAAGTAATATTGTTTTGTCATGAAAAAATAAATAAATGACTTCACCTTCATCTACTTCACCGAGGGTATGTATGTGTGTATATATGTTTTGCATTTTACCGGAAAAGTTTGAGAATTAATTGAGCACAATGGTAAAATTTACAAAGAGCTGCACTTTTTTGGCATTTCACTGAAATCGATCATATATTTTTACTAGCATTTTTGAGGTGGAATTGGTATGTGGAATTGGAATTGGTATACTATAATTGACCCCAAGTCTGCTCCTGTCATGATAAATTTGGCCCGGAGCCAAAATCGATGCGGCTAAAAAATAGACACCCGCCCATTTGTAAGGGGCCGTTCACAACATTTACTTATTCGTATAAAGCGTACTAATTCCATCATCCCTTGACCGGGCCGACCGCAGGGATGCGCGCTTGGAAGCTTCCACAGTGATCTTTCTCCATCTGGGACGGTTGTGGACAGCATCGCATGATCCCTGTGGTCCAGACCTGTCCACTCTCGCATGTTGTCCATGTACATTTTTTTGTGGTCTTCCTCGTTTTCGGCCGCCTTTGACCGTGCCTTGTAGTGTTTCTTTGGCAAGTGTGTTGTGTCTGGTTGTATGACCGAACCATTGGAGTTTTCGGCGTTTTACTGTGGCCAAAAGCGGTTCTTGTGGTCGTGCGGCTTCGGTGATGGCTTGCATTACTTATATATTTGTTATATGGTCTCTGTAAGAAATTTTCAGGATCCTTCTGAAAAATGTCACCTCAAATGCTGCTATTCTTCTTTTGGACCCGGCTTTCAGGGTCCAGCTTTCAGGGTCCAGCTTCCGCATCCGTGTGTCAGCACTGACACAACCAGGCTTGTATAGAGTCGTATCTTTGTCGCCGTTTTGATGTTGTTGTTGCTCCATATCTTCTTCAGTCTTGCTATCGCTGATGTTGCCAGGTTTATCCGTGTGCGTATTTCCTCTGAGGAGTCGCCCTCTGAGGAAATGATCGACCCGAGGTATTTGAATGATTTTTCTTCTTCGAGGTGTTCTCCATTCATTAATATAGCAGCTCTTGGCGCTGTTCTGCTGTTGGCCACGATCTTGCTCTTTTCTGCACTTATTTCCATTCCGTAACAACGTGCTCTCCTTTCCAGTGTTGTAAGTTCTTGTAACTCCTCCTCTGTTCCAGCGATTAGGTCAATGTCATCTGCGAATCGGAGGTTGCTAATCTCTCTACCGTTTATCGATATCGTGCCATTGAAGTTGCCGATGTTCGAAACGATTTTCCAATTTCTCCTTCGTGTAGCACTGTACTCGTTGATGGTCCATATAGCGATTCGAGTAGTGTCATTAGTCCTTCGTCAATGTTATGGCGTCGCATTAGGCGCCAGAGTCCTTTGTGCCACACATGAGCAAATGCCTTTTTTGAAGTCGATGAAATTGTGATATAAGTCTTGATGGTGAACAACGTGTTTTTCGATTAACAGTCTTATTTTGAAGATTTTTTCGGTTGTGCTTCTTTTCGGCCGGATGCCTGATTGTTCTTCCGATAGGAATTCTTCTGCTGCGCCAATGAATCGGTCGAATATGATTATTAGCATTATTTTGCTGGGATGGCTGATCAGACTTATAGTTCTGTAGTTCTTAGAGCAGCGTAAGTTCCCTTACTTTGGTGTCGTTATTATGAGCGATTTCGTCAACTCTTCTGGCCAAGTCTTGGTTTCCCAAATATGTTGGCATATGATCATGAATGCGTCTATCATTGCCTCCCCATCATGTTTGATTAATTCAGCTGGTATACGTTGTCTACGCCGGGGGATTTTTGCGTCGGATTGCCTCATCTACTTCTGCTCGGATAATGGGCGTATAAGTATTTTCATTTTGAGGCGGTGTTCCGAAGATATTGTCATCTGTGTTCAGTTCGTAGTTGTAAAGTTCTTCGCAGTGCTCGGTCCATCTTCCAAATACTGCCTTGTTCGGTAAGGAAGGTGCCGTTTTTATCCTCGATGTTTGACGATCGGCTTGACCTTTTATGGTGAGGGCTTTCAAGATGGAAAACTTGTCTGGGGTTGTTTCCCTTCATCCCTGTCTCTATTTCAGTTCGTTTATCCAGTCGTTCTTTGCTTTTCTCTTTCTTTTTCTTGTGTCTTTATTTAGTTCTCGGTTCTGTTTGTGCGCTTCTTCCTTAGTGGTTATTTTCTTTTTCAGCTCTCGTCTCTGGTTACAAAGCTTCAATATATCGTCAGGTACCCATGAGTGTCGCTTGATCTTTGGTTTGCCTAGGACAGGGGTCGGCAACCTTTTTGAATGGAGGGCCAAATAAGTGACTTTGAATAGGTTAGCGGGCCACGCACGCACGCACGCACGCACGCACGCACGCACGCACGCACGCACGCACGCACGCACGCACGCACGCACGCACGCACTCACGCACGCACGCACGCACGCACACTCGTGGTAATTGGCACAATGCAATAATATACCTTGTGTCTAGCAGTTGTATTGACCACTGTTGTAAATAGCACGTCCATGAATATGAGTTATTATTATCGTCAAACATCAACGTCTGATTTTGAACAACAACAGTTGGATTATTCAAAAACACATTATTCAGGTTACGTGTTTTTGGCATGCCGCTGATGCCATGTTGACCCGTGTGACACTGAAGCCTGTTGCTGGTGATGTTGCTGCGCCACCAAGTGGCCCACACCTGGCTGCAGACTTGTTCCTGCGCGCCTCAGCTCACTTCGGTGTACTACAGGAGTTCTTCATATCGCGCATTCATCTCGGTCACAAGGTGCTGGAACTGCCGGTAGTTTAGACAGCGAGAGCGAACACAGTTTAGTCTTCACGGCGACCCTTATTACGTTCTGCATTTTCATCGACTTGCCACACGGGCTTTCCCGTTGGATGATGGAGTGTGCCCTGAAGAGTTTTGCTTGGCACCTGCTTAGTCTTGAACCTTTTCCATCAGCGTACAACTCCGTTCGCCATTTCACTGGCAGGCGACGAACGTTAGTTAAAACAACACATTATCACTCAAACACAAATAAGGTAGTAGGGTAACCTGGGGCAACACGGTCCCTGGGGGTAAAACGGCCCCCACCACGTACTCAAAATATATAACTCTGAACGTTCCAAATCTTTGTGCAAAATGAAGCTAATTCTATCTGATACCCGCCCGAAAGTTCAGCAACAATTTGTTTTGCTCCCTGGTGGCAGATATGAGAACACCTAACGCGCCTCGCGTACAGCGCGGTCCGAAGTCGTGGACCCCGACTACCGCGTTATAACGAAGCTCGACTGTATGAACGAACTTTTGCCTGAAATTAAAATGTATATTATATACAAATGGTATGATAGTAATATATCAGGCCATTATGATTGTTAAATTTAAATGGGAGTTAACATATAACACATACCTTGCAATCCTTACATAATCAAATATTGGTTTAGTGATATTCCATCATAATTACAGCCTACGGGCTAGCAGAACGTAAATTATGCAATGTTCGTATTATATTCAATGTATTAAACGTAATTGGTCATGTGTAATACATTTGATAAAGTGTGACCATGTGCGTGTTGGATAAGACATATGGACCGTCTTGCACCATATGCATGGGGACTGTCTTGCCCCAGAGACGTGTGTCTTAATAAGATGTATACAAAGCACAACATACTATTCCACATTTTGTATTGTTTGATCTGTCAACTGATTAATTATATTATCATGTCACCAATTAAGTCCATGATTTATGATTCACACCGTTGTATGGTGAGTTTCACCATTCTACTATTGACAAAATATTAAAGTTTAAAAACACACTGATTTAATTACGTGTCTCGTGTTGCTGAACTTTCGGGCGGGTATCAGATAGAATTAGCTTAATTTTGCACCAGATTTGGAACGTTCAGAGTTATATATTTTGAGTACGTGGTGGGGGCCGTTTTACCCCCAGGGACCGTGTTGCCCCAGGTTACCCTACTACCTTATTTGTGTTTGAGGGATACTGTGTTGTTTTAACTAACGTTCGTCGCCTGCCAGCGAAATGGCGAACGGAGTTGTACGCTGATGGAAAAGGTTCAAGACTAAGCAGGTGCCAAACAAAGCTCTTCAGGGCACACTCCATCATCCAACGGGAAAGCCCGTGTGACAAGTCGATGAAAATGCAGAACGTAATAATGGTCGCCGTGAAGACTAAACTGTGTTCGCTCTCGCTGTCTAAACTACCGGCAGTTCCAGCACCTTGTGACCGAGATGAATGCGCGATATGAAGAACTCCTGTAGTACACCGAAGTGAGCTGAGGCGCGCAGGAACAAGTCTGCAGCCAGGTGTGGGCCACTTGGTGGCGCAGCAACATCACCAGCAACAGGCTTCAGTGTCACACGGGTCAACATGGCATCAGCGGCATGCCAAGAACACGTAACCTGAATAATATGTTTTTGAATAATCCAACTGTTGTTGTTCAAAATCAGACGTTGATGTTTGACGATAATAATAACTCATATTCATGGACGTGCTATTTACAACAGTGGTCAATACAACTGCTAGACACAAGGTATATTATTGCATTGTGCCAATTACCACGAGTGTGCGTGCGTGCATGCGTGAGTGCGTGCGTGCGTGCGTGCGTGCGTGCGTGCGTGCGTGCGTGCGTGGCCCGCTAACCTATTCAAAGTCACTTATTTGGCCCTCCATTCAAAAAGGTTGCCGACCCCTGTCCTAGGCAAACCAAAGATCAAGCGACACTCATGGGTACCTGACGATATATTGAAGCTTTGTAACCAGAGACGAGAGCTGAAAAAGAAAATAACCACTAAGGAAGAAGCGCACAAACAGAACCGAGAACTAAATAAAGACACAAGAAAAAGAAAGAGAAAAGCAAAGAACGACTGGATAAACGAACTGAAATAGAGACTGGGATGAAGGGAAACAACCCCAGACAAGTTTTCCATCTTGAAAGCCCTCACCATAAAAGGTCAAGCCGATCGTCAAACATCGAGGATAAAAACGGCACCTTCCTTACTGAACAAGGCAGTAATTGGAAGATGGACCGAGCACTGCGAAGAACTTTACAATTACGAACTGAACACAGATGACAATATCTTCGGAACACCGCCTCAAAATGAAAATACTTATACGCCCATTATCCGAGCAGAAGTAGATGAGGCAATCCGACGCAAAAAAATCCCCGGCGTAGACAACGTATACCAGCTGAATTAATCAAACATGATGGGGAGGCAATGATAGACGCATTCATGATCATATGCCAACAGATTTGGGAAACCAAGACTTGGCCAGAAGAGTTGACGAAATCGCTCATAATAACGACACCAAAGTAAAGGAACTTACGCTGCTCTAAGAACTACAGAACTATAAGTCTGATCAGCCATCCCAGCAAAATAATGCTAAGAATCATATTCGACCGATTCATTGGCACAGCAGAAGAATTCCTATCGGAAGAACAATCAGGCGTCCGGCCGAAAAGAAGCACAACCGAAAAAATCTTCAAAATAAGACTGTTAATCGAAAAACACGTTGTTCACCATCAAGACTTATATCACAATTTCATCGACTTCAAAAAGGCATTTGCCCATGTGCGGCACAAAGGACTCTGGCGACTAATGCGACGCCATAACATTGACGAAGGACAACTGACACTACTCGAATCACTATATGGACCATCAACGTGTACAGTGCTACACGAAGGAGAAATTGGACAATC
Source organism: Lamellibrachia columna (assembly GCA_963662155.1). Taxonomy (NCBI): domain Eukaryota; kingdom Metazoa; phylum Annelida; class Polychaeta; order Sabellida; family Siboglinidae; genus Lamellibrachia; species Lamellibrachia columna. Next base: position 4,367,450 of record OY759273.1, read on the forward strand.
GTTTCGAACATCGGCAACTTCAATGGGACGATATCGATAAACGGTAGAGAGATTAGCAACCTCCGATTCGCAGATGACATTGACCTAATCGCTGGAACAGAGGAGGAGTTACAAGAACTTACAACAACACTGGAAAGGAGAGCGCGTTGTTACGGAATGGAAATAAGTGCAGAAAAGAGCAAGATCGTGGCCAACAGCAGTACAGCGCCAAGAGCTGCTATATTAATGAATGGAGAACACCTCGAAGAAGAAAAATCATTCAAATACCTCGGGTCGATCATTTCCTCAGAGGGCGACTCCACAGAGGAAATACGCACACGGATAAACCTGGCAACATCAGCGATAGCAAGACTGAAGAAGATATGGAGCAACAACAACATCAAAACGGCAACAAAGATACGACTCTATACAAGCCTGGTTGTGTCAGTGCTGACATACGGATGCGGAAGCTGGACCCTGAAAGCCGGGTCCAAAAGAAGAATAGCAGCATTTGAGATGAAATTTTTCAGAAGGATCCTGAAAATTTCTTACAGAGACCATATAACAAATATATAAGTAATGCAAGCCATCACCGAAGCCGCACGACCACAAGAACCGCTTTTGGCCACAGTAAAACGGCGACAACTCCAATGGTTCGGTCATACAACCAGACACAACACACTTGCCAAAGAAACATTACAAGGCACGGTCAAAGGCGGCCGAAAACGAGGAAGACCACAACAAAATGTACATGGACAACATGCGAGAGTGGACAGGTCTGGACCACAGGGATCATGCGATGCTGTCCACAACCGTCCCAGATGGAGAAAGATCACTGTGGAAGCTTCCAAGCGCGCATCCCTGCGGTCGGCCCGGTCAAGGGATAATGGAATTAGTACGCTTTATACGAATAAGTAAATGTTGTGAACGGCCCCTTACAAATGGGCGGGTGTCTAATTTTTTAGCCGCATCGATTTTGGCTCCGGGCCAAATTTATCATGACAGGAGCAGACTGGGGGTCAATTATAGTATACCAATTTCAATTCCACATATCAATTCCACCTCAAAAATACCAATTTCAATTACAAAATACCAATTCCAATTATCAGTTCCATATTGAAAAAACAGCACGTGGACAGAGCACCAATTGACATGCTCAACGCCAAAATAACACCTATTTTAGACCAACTTTTTGTATATTATGGTTTGTATAATTGCAAACAAATATATGATATAAACGCAACATAAAATTATTATATTTTATTGATTATTTGTAGGGAATAATTTGATTTAAAAAGTTACATGATGTAATTCAGAAATGAATTGAGAAAGCAATTGAAAAAGCAACTGAGAAAGCAACTGAGATCACAATTGAGAAAGCAATTGAGAAAACAATTGAGAAATAAATTGAGCAAGTGATTGAGAAAGTAATGGAGTAAGTACTGTAAAAAATAATGGAAAAGGTAATGGAAAATACCAATTACACCTTCACGAATTCCAATTAATAAAAAAAAATTTAGCATGCACTATGTGATGTCGCGTCCCGTAATTAAAGTCGCAATTGTACTGGTCATGGTGGTTTTGCCTAATGTAATGTAATATGCCGTTTTCACAAAAAGCTAAAGACCCTTCTGTGCATGGGATCGATATTCGACATAAGTACCAGTTATGTCATCTATTGAGTGTGAAGAAATTGTTGGAAAAGTTGTTTTCAGTTAATGACGTACCAATGTCGAACTGAGGAAAATGAGACTGTCACAACGGGCAGAAAATGTGAGTTCAAAGTATGTTTTTCGAAACTTTTGGTGATTGTGATTAGTGTCTGCTGGTGTGTAAACAATCAACACACGTGCCCAGACTTTATATTGTTTCTGCACTTACAAATGGTTTAGCTATGCACAGAGAAGAAGATTATGTACATCACTTCGCGCGTTAACGAGAAGTTAATTTAAAAAGCTTAATTGTTGAAAAGGGGCTAGTTGAGCCACTCAAGGCCCAATTTAAGGGGGTTTAGCTGAGCAGAGGGCAACGAACGAAGCCGAGTGTTTTATACCTTAAAATATATCAGAGAATTAATTTTTCCGAGCAAACTGGGACATCGGTATACTTGTCACATATGTGTTGTACCCACTGGGTAGATGTGTTGGCTGAGTTGTTATGACATTTTGGTACAAGGCCTACATAAATTATACAAATAAAGCATTTATCCAAGCTACGCTACACTGTTGTTCAAGTTACCCCATACCAAGTGTTAGTTGAGCAAGCTTATCAACCCTATATTATCTTGGTATAAAATGATCTACTAATAATCATAGTTTATGTTAGTAAAAACCATATTGTCTTATGAATAGGATTGTGCAGTACTGTCACTACATATAAAAAAAATAAGTAAAAATGCCTTCCCTATAGGCTATAGTGACCGATATATGATTTTATATCGGATCAATGACATATCTAATGTCTAATATGGCCTGAGGTGAAACCTACACCGGTGACTATAAGTGGCCAAACAAGCCAATGCGCGTGGTGTTCCCGCCCCTACCCCCTCCTGATCTCCCCTATATTTCACTTTGGAAAACATTTCCATTGACACAGTCGTAGTAACAACAATGGCGGCGCCCGCGGTAAGTTTTTGTAAAGGTTTCTAAAAGGTCGCTCAAGCTGACGTTTTTAGCGAAACACTAACTGATCTACGTACCCCATTAATGTAGTATTGCGCTTGCATCATTGGAATTAAAAAATAGTAATATGTGGTTTTGTTAATATTGTATTGTGCGAGTTATTGCGTTGAGCGTCGCTGACAACGAACGTTCGTGTTGCCGTGGCCAGTGGCAGTGCTTAGTAATTCGCTGGTGCATCCGACACTGGCAGTGCCCCGTCCCGGCCTCCGGTGCTGATACTAGGAACATCACGTGACGTCGTGCGCGGGTTGATTTCGGGAAACGTGAAATAGTTAGTGCGTGTCAGTTTTAAATCTTCTTAAGTTATTTTAGTTTCGACACATATGTCCATGAACCATGCGTACGTTTTCTGCTTTCCCCCCCTTGCCTTGGGCTGGCTATGTGTGCTTTTTCCTTGGTAGAGACTAGAGCAGCTGTCCCTCTCCACTTTGGGAGCGGGTGCTGACACCAAGGAAGGTGTTGACTTCTGTCTTGACTGTTTCCTCTGGGACTGTGGAGTTCATTCCAGAGGCCAGAGGCAGTTGATAAGAATGTCCTCTTAATAGTCTTATGGCCAATGGCAATGGTGTTTGAAGGTAGAATAGACCCATTGCATGATGATGTCAGAATTCAAAACAAATGGGGTTCGCCATGCACCTAGGGCATAATTAGGGGTCCTATGTTGCCGCCTGAGCTGTAATCCATCCCTCGGTAAGTGGATTAGCACACAACACAATGGCAGAGGTGTTACTTTTGTTTCGTGAAAATGACATCAAGAGTGCGATCTTACTGGAGAAAGTGGTCGACAAGAACCCAATAGAAATGCCTCACGACCACAACTGCAGAGAGTCGTTCAATGCTCGTACGAAGGTACAAAAGTTTCAGCTTTCACAAATCAACGGGGAACGAAGTAAAAATTTTGTAATGCACAGAATTGTAAATTTTTTTAATATCGGACAAAATTGCACGCAACCATTCATAATAATCATCCCAGGAAACGTTATTAATATATATATATATATATATATATATATATATATATATATATATATATATATATATATATATATATATATATGTATATATATATGTATATATATGTGTATATATATATATATACATATATATATATATATATATATATATATATATATATATATATATATATTATATAATTTTATATATATATATATATATATATATATATATATATATATATATATATATATATATATATATATATATATATATATATATATATGAGTAGCTTGTAAACTTCAGTTAGAAGCACCTGAAAACAGATAAAAATAATGGGTGCGTTTTTGGGTGCTTACCCCCTGTTTATTTTTCATTATCAAGTCACGTTTTAGCATCTTTATTTTTAACTAGGCTAAATACTAAGGCTTTATGTATGTAAAGTTGTAACTATTGTACAGGCGACACCCACCTCGCTGCACAGTAAGCAAGACTTGATTGGGCCAATAATGGTTAAACTGGAATTGGCGTGCATTTAGAAAACCTAATTCAGCCAATAATGGCTGGCATTGGCTGAACTGACATTTGCTTACCAGTAAAAAAATTTGCTACATGGGCAACCAGCATTGGCATGCCAGTGAAAACAAAACAGTTGGGCCAATAATGGCTGTCATAGGCGTGAACGGCTTCCATGGAAGCCGTTCACATACTCAACATTACACTATTTAAAACAGTTCAAGACTGGCAAAATTTTATTTCTGGCTAAGGGCCTACAAAGAAGGACAGCATGCTTTTGTTACAATGATTACATATCCAGAGAAATTGTGTGTGACGGAAATAACAAGGAATTTACGCTGAGAACAACTAGCCACCAGAAGAACAAACATGTTTCACCATATTCCATATATACGTCGGAAACGTTCACCAGCCAACACAGCATCAATGCATCTCCATAACAAAGCCTTAAATACCATCCACACCAGCAAAAACTGTTACAAATTCTCCTCTTTTTCCAAGACAATAAAAGATTGGAACTCACTACTACACACAATAACCAGCGTCTCAGAACCCCTTGCTTATTTTGTGCAAACACAACTAAGCAGCAGTCACTCCATGCATGTACGCACAACCCAGACCATTTGACTCCATAGGAGTGTTGGCCAGTATTCTACACAAGATAAGACAAGGCACCAGGACGTAAAAGGGATCAATGTGTCTTCCAAAAGACACAGGCAAAGTTTCTGTTGACAGTCCAAGTTACTGCGTCCCACTGTGGAATCATGATACACATCCACAATCACAGTTGATCGTGATTTGATTTAATGGCTCATACTAACTTTTATCGTAAATTTACTGACAATTCTGAGATCTCAGACTTGTGATTCTGCTGAAGTACCAGTAGGTCATATTTAAACAGGCATAGAAATGAATGAATAAATATGCTACAGTTTAGTTTTTTGAGATCCACTTTGAGATGCATATACAGACACAATCAGTGATCCAGTGTATTATAATAAAAAACTTCTTCAAAGGTCAAGGTTCGCAGTGGACATGCGGAGAAGCAAAAAATTCAACAGTTGCTTCAAGATATGAGTCATTTGAAGATCAAGTAAGTTCACTGAATATGAAAAATTATAGTTGGGCACCAAAAGATACATTCAGATTACACTGGAACCTTGCAGTGTAGGCTACATTATGTTAAACCGTTGGTGTTTGCTTTTAACCTTTGCAATGTAGACGTGTATTTTAATAATGCTCAAAGCTTGGTGCAATGTACTATTTATATTTGTCGGTTGTTATTTCTTCTGTACAGTGTAAAGTTATCATGTAAGTTGAACTAAAACAGACAGTGTCATGCAATGAAAATGTCATCGTTGTGATTGCCATTTGCTACTTTTAAAAAGATCAAATATGGTTTCAGAATTCAGTCGATGGAGAAAGACTTGGGTCCCCTGATCTTCCTGCGCAAGTCAATGAGTGGTTATGTGTATTCTGAGCTCAGAGAATTCGACATGCAGCTAACTGTTGCACGGAGATCTGAAGGTAGTGTCTGCATCTAAATGTAAAAATATTCAAAGTCAAATATATCACTAGTCTCTGCCTGTCAATATTAATCACATTCATTACGTTTGTATTCTGCTCTGTATTTTATATCTTTGCACAAGCGTATTATACAGGTCATGTTAAATTGTTATATATTGAACAAGACATGAAGAACTGTTGGTTCATGTTTTGATGGTCTCTGTCAGATACATTTGTTCATATTTTCATACTTTCTTGATATAAGTTAGTTACTGCAGTGTTCTACGCCTCCTAGACGCTTTGCATCTTGGCGCCAAACCTTTAGGGGTTCATCTATCACCCCACAATCGGGTCGTCAGTTTTTTCTTCGAAATTCACTGTGCTATTACCCTTTCTACAAACATTTGAATTACCTTTTGTGGTTATTACATACAATTGTTCGCAGTGATATACGAACAATTACCTTCAATTGTTCACAACATCATGCGTCTTTTCTATGATTATTCGAAGTTACATAATACAAGGGCAAGGCATCACTTGACATTACTGTAACTGCCAGTAGTACACCCCAATTTTGAAGAAGCCATCAAGGCATTTCTGTGATAATGGTATCCTGAAATTGTGTCAATATTGTTATCGTGATGTTAATAGAGCATTAACACTAGTGGCGTCACTTAGTGACTAGTGTAGAACAACTGAAAAGTAGTGCCAACTGTTTAACACCAGATGGCGAAACTTTTCAGTTATTCCACACTAGTCGAATTACAATAATTATGGATCCTGCTGATAAAAAAATGGGGTGTGCGCTAATTAGGGATGTACACTTAATAGTTTGAATACGGTGTGTGTGTGTATGTGTGTGTGTAATATATATATATATATATATATATATATATATATATATATATATATATATATATATATATATAAAAGATTAAATACAATGAATTAATAGAGCATTAAATTGTCTATAAATAAATAGAGATGCATATGAAATGAAGAGCATTAAATAGCAAATAAATAAATAAAAAGTATTATATGAAGAGCATTTTGGTAATTACAAGTAAAATGCAGGAGATTATATGAAAAGTTTGTGGTTAGGCCATATGGTATAAAAGAGTTCTTAAGACTTGTATTTCTGCATTGTGGAGTAAAGAAGCATAGTTGCAAGAGTTGTGCAGCGTAAGTTATTTTTTCAGAGACTCAGATCAAACGCAACTTGAAGAAGGTTAGATCCATGGTTTCAACATTCAGCAAGAGTGTTGACGCGCCCCGGTGTCCTCCACCTGAAAGTAAGTTTCAAAATGTTTTAGTTTCATGTGTTAAAAGTCGAACATTATAGCAGACGATTTTCGCACCAAGAAAACTAATTCCATACATTGTTCATTAACCATTGCTTACTCGCGTAAAATAGGAATGACACACATTGTTACTTAATTCCTTTGTCTCTGTGATATGTTTGTACATCTGTGGCTTATATATCCATCTGTATCTTCTAAATATTATATTGTTTGAGATAATAAAGTAACAATAAAGAGTATATTAGAAAAATCAACGAGAATTAAAGTTTGTTGAAATTGTGGAACAAAATTAACAGCTGTGTAAGTGACAGAATCTTATAGTCTAATCTCACAGCCTTATCTTTACAAGTTAAAACAACCTCACAGCCTTATCTTTACAAGTTAAACTTAACCTCACAGCTTTAACTTTACAAGTTAAAACTTAACCTCACAGCTTTATATTTGAAGTTAAAACTTAACCTCACAGCCTTATCTTTACAAGTTAAAACTTAACCTCACAGCCTTATCTTTACAAATCTCCCTCCTCAAGTAATTTAGCCCATCACAGATCAGGTTTATTTATGTTCATATTTGTAGTGCGTGAATAGTTTAAGTAATGTGCGCAGTTAGTTTAATAAAATTTTGTTTCGACTGAGTGGAAACAACTGTTTTCTTACATTGCAGCTGTGCACAAACTGAAGGTATTGATGGAAGACATAGAAATAGGCATCACAGACATGAAGGCGCGGCAGGCTGAGAGGTGGGTATGGCGAAACAGTTGCTTAATTCATTTCAACATGTTATTCTTGGACCTCATGCAGTATACACATACGTTTGGGTTCCATAATTTTGTGTTATCTGTAGTTACACAAATTATAAATAACAAGGTTGTTTCAGCCAATGGGAAAGTAGACATACAAAGAATTAAACCAGTACTTCCACATTCTAGACGTGATTCTTAATAGTGATGTGCGTACCACTTCTGGTTTGCACAGAACTTGGATAGGTGCGTTATACAATATTATATAATCGTGTTTATTCATCATTGTTTATCCATATTACATTATTTTTACTATGAACTTAATATATATTTCCGTGTAATCCCTCACCATTATGTAAATGTACATTGTTCTAAATGTTTATTGTTATTTCCATCTGTCATACCCATGTTTGTTTTCCTCTTCTCTCAGTTACAAGGAGCTACAAAGAGACGAGAAATCGTTGTGTGCAGAGATCCAAGCGCTCCAGAAACGCTTTGAGTCTTGGCAGAGGCAGACCCCTGCCTCTGCCAACAGTCTCTTCCTTACCAAGGCCCCCCCTGCCCCAATACTGGAGGAATCAACCCATGACCTTCCCCCCGAAGTCAAAGACTTTGAGGTATCATATATCAAATGATAGCTCAGAGATATGCCTACAAACATATCATTTTACTTAATTTAAACGGAATGTACAACTAATCTCATTGGGTCACTGAACAGCTGTTTTACGGATGTTGCACCACTTAATAATTTAATAAATATTTATAACAAATCAGTTGGGTAAAAGTAATAAAATTACAGTAGAGATCTTCAGCTCTTATTATTTTCGAAAATACATGATTTGGCGGTGAAATAAAATGTGCCAGTTTTCCAACATATTCTTTGATAATTGTTGACAGAGCAAGTAGGCCACACATGATAGGTAGATATGATAATTTTTTTATTTGTGCAAATCGTGCAATGTTTTCCACCAAAAGTATAGAATGGGTCTTACTGAGTAAAAAATATGTTGAACTTTTTTCAGTCAGACAGCCTGTTTCCATGGCAACAAACAAAATGTCTGCCATTTTGAGCAAATATTGGCAAATTTAGAAACACTGCCATTCTTTATTGATCAAATATATTATTATAATTCTTGCAATGACCAGAGCATTTGTTAAAATGTTATGTTTTTATTTTTGAAATAATTTTTTGTAAAGTGCGAAAAAAACATTGTTTTTGGCAACAAATACGGGTTTATCTTTCAAACTGTTCATGATTTTTAAAATGTCTCTGTTCATTGTGCAGAGTAGATTCAAACATTCAAAACCTTATTTGGATAGCATAATTACTCACAGAGATATCCTTTTTTCCAAATGCAGAAAACATATTTTTGAGAAAATGGTCATCAAAGATTGAAAAAATGGATTTATTACTTGAAAGAGCATGCTTTATTCATGAATAAAAGTGATTTAGAGGTATGTAATTGTTATAAAAGTGAACTTTAAAGATAATAAATATACAAAGCTATCAGAATACAGTGGAAACACGTTTTGAATATTTTATAAAAAAAATAAAATTTCACCTTACCACAATTTATTCATTTGAAACACATCTGTATAAAAACAGGATACAGCTGTGAACCTCCCGTTTACCTAAAATCTGTATTGTATATGGGATATCCGTACGATGTCACTGATCTGCGAAGCATTTATTGGGTACTTTGCAGTACTTTTTGTAAGCAATAACTCTGTGCTGTCCAGACTTGGGGTCAATTGCAGTGTAATTTAAATGCCAATTCCAGAATTGGTGTTTTGTTTTTAAAAGTAATTGAAATTGATGAAAATGTAATGGTATTTTTCAATTACATTATGTAACTTTTGATCTCAAGTTATTTACTACAGATAATCAAATATAATACTTTGCGTATATCAAATTTTTTTGCTCTATGCACAAACTTTTATTTCGATATGGGATTGATAATTGAAATTGGGCTTGGTATTTTGGAATTGTAATTTATATTTTTGAGGTGTAATTGGAATTGGGATTTGTAATTGGTGTTTAAGTAGAATTGGAATTGATGTAATGCAATAGACCCAAAATCTGATGTTGTTGAGTGGTCCCCAGATGTTCGTGGCTTGTACTGGCGGCCTCAGTGGAGGATGGGATGATTTCGATCAAGGCACATTTGTGCGCATTTACTGCACACACAAAGTAAGCATCACAAATTATAGTATGTGAAATTAAAGAATTAAACAGTTTGAGAAAGTATCAAACACATATAGCTCTTGTTTGATGTCAGTGATGTGTGACCTGAACTATCACATTTAGGTAAATACGTTTAGGTATTGTTACTGGTTTTGTCTGGTTTGAATGGGCTAAGCCAAAAGACAGCAGTTAGATATGTTTGTATAATGTATTTTAGGGCCATCCATCGATGAAGTAGTTTCTAGCTGGGATACCCACCAAGACAGTAATTAAATGTGTTCGTATAATGTATTTTAGGGTCATCCAACTATGAAACAGTTTCTTGCGGGGCTACCCACCAAGACAGAGGGTGAAGTACATAGGCATGTTGGCTGGTACATGGAATACCAGGGGCTGCTGGAAAAGAAAAAGGAAGCCATTCAAGAGTGGAGACAAAAGAAGGAGGTATGTATAGAAAAATTTGACTTACCGTGTTCGACCTAATAAACATACGTCTGTAAAACAATTGGGCCATGGAAAAATGTCAGGGAAACTTTTCATATCAGCTTTCATCAACATTTTTTTCTCTAGACTATAAGTTTAACACTAGTGGTATCATTTGGTGACCAGTGTAGAACAACTGAAAATGGTGCCAACTGTTTAACACTAGACGGCAACACTTCAGTTGTTCTACATTAGTCAAATTACAATAATTATGGATCCTGCTGATTAAAAATGGGGTGTAGGTGAAATAGGAGAAATACGGTACACATTTTATGAGTCGGGGAGCTCCCCGTGATAACAGGAAGCTCCCTGAATTAACATTTATCTCTCAGCAACACAGCTACTATATTTCTATAATATAAAGTAGCTTGTGACTAAGTATGTATGTATGTATGTTCAATTATATATCTGTCAGTTTCGCTTGTATGGGGCTGAAATTTTGTAGGTGTGCTTGCTCATGAAGATGGTTTGTACATTACAAAAAAAAAAAATTCCCCGGGGGTGGGGATATTACGTATGTGGACATTTTACATAGATTTTGTAATTCGGAACAGTGGGAGTAGTTCGTTGTTACGTACAATTATTAGCAACGCTATGCGTGTTTTCTAGGATTGTTCAGAATTATCTGATGTACGTCAGACGTGTTCCTTTGTATGGCATGAACTCTGCATTAGACTGGTAGTTGTGCATGAAGTTGTCATTGCTACACGTATTGGCATTGCCCTACCAAAACATGACTGGGCAGTGCAGGGAGTCATCAGTTCTTGCAGTGGCTGCTTTTTGTCCCGTGCAATGCCAGGTAACTCAGCTAGTTTGACATAAATATGGATTCACTGAGCTCCTATGTGTTAGTGAAATGAATCTTATGACCATCCAGGAGCTCCCACACACCTTAGCAGTCAGAGAGCTCCTTCTATCCACATTTACCTCTCAGGACGTATATTATGGCTGTCGATGTGTGAACTGGTGAACACTTTTAAAGCACACCTTAAAACAGGAGGTAAAGTGTAAAGCACTTTCAACAGTCCCTTTTTAAAATAAACTATTGCTTTTAATATCTAGTTTGATATATTACACATCATTTTACTCTGATTATCATACTATTTATTATTTAATTGTCTAGTAATTGTAGCTTTATTCAACTTATTTATAAACTAATATTTTACTCTCTATTTATCCAATTTTATATTAATTCGTATTTGAATGTATCCATTTTTAGCTAAGTTTATATTTTATATTTTCTTTGTGCATTTGAGCTGTTTGTCTAGTTCAGTTTTTAACCCAGTCTTAGCAACATTTAGACTTTTTATCAGCCAAAATCTTCAGTGTTAAATTGTAATTCTTAGTAGCTCTATTAGTCAGTACTTGTAGTCTTTAGATATTATTAATATTATAGGTTTTTTTATTGTAATTTTGTTGTAACCAGTTCGAGAAGACGATTCTGGCGAAGGAGGCGATGACAAAGCTGACAGAGGCTGAGGAAGAGAAGGAGAAAGCGAAGAAGATGATTCAACTGAAGGAAGAGATCCAGAATACAAAGATGGCAATACATAGATGGAAGGTTTGTGTCATCATAATTCATGCCCATTTCCCTACTGTGGTTTTATATCTAATTCTGACAGGGCTTCCGAGCTCGCCTACTGCCCAATCAAGGCTTAATCCCACTTTGGCTAATCTTAGATCATTTGATCTACTAACTTGGTTTTGCTTAAACAGGATCAAACATTAATTGGATGTGGCTTCTTTTAGCAATTCAGTACTACAAACAACTTTGTAGAAATCAGAGTGTTTATTTATTTAATACATGTTGTCTATAAATAAATAATAATTAAGAGGACTGAAAATTAACTCAAGAAAAGCTGTCATGATTTCTGAAAAGCATATTTTATATTAACCTTTTTTTTTTTTATTACAAATATTAAATTTAAATGATGATTTTGAGAGACTGAGTTAAATCTAAGTCAAGTTCTTTTGGGATTTAGTAAATATAGTCTATAAATAAATAATAGTAGTACGCGAAATGGGAGAACTATGCAAGTGCAAATTTGTTTCATCTTTGCTCAAGGCCTTATGAATTTCTGGAGAACAATGAAATAATAAAACGTAAAAGTACATTACATATATTATATTACTGATAGCTAGAGCATGTGCAAAGATAAGGAGTTTCGCTAATTTGAACCATTGTTAATCCAGCCTAAGCCTTATGGAACCAAAATGTGTGAATAAACGAGACATGACTGTATTGAAATAAACGAGACATGACTGTATTGAAATAAACGAGACATGACTGTATTGAAATAAACGAGACATGACTGTATTGAAATAAACGAGACATGACTGTATTGAAAAAAAAAACGTGACAGTTGAAATAAACTGTTGCTTTAATACGTGTGAGTAGCTTGTTGAGTAAAGACTGTGGTGATAATTCTTTAGCATTAGAGTAAACCAGAAACTGTTTATTGTAATTATTAATTAGGAGTAACTGGTGCCAACCATGCTATGAGGGGAGTATTTTGCTGGAAGAGTCATGTGACTGGCGATGGTTTCAGATGGAGAAGAATCTTGCGAAGGAGGACGAGGACAGGAAGAAGGATCAGGAGAGGGCGAGGATACGCATGGAAGAGGAAAATAAGCAACTAGAACGGGTATTTAACTGTTTTATTTGATAAGTTTTTTCATTGAGATACAATTTGTAACATGTAATTTCCATTTTTATTATACCCTATGTTAGACATGTGGCTCTGGTTTTCCTGGTCAAGTTAAAGTTTTCTTATATGATTTGTGCGTTTGGTTACAGAGAGTCTATGTGGAGGTGTACATGATGTGTTTGGTTACAGAGAGTCTATGTAGAGGTGTACATGATGTGTTTGGTTACAGAGAGTCTATGTGGAGGTGTACATGATGTGTTTGGTTACAGAGAGTCTATGTGGAGGTGTACATAATGTGTTTGGTTACAGAGAGTCTATGTGGAGGTGTACATGATGTGTTTGGTTACAGAGAGTCTATGTGGAGGTGTACATAATGTGTTTGGTTACAGAGAGTCTATGTGGAGGTGTACATGATGTGTTTGGTTACAGAGAGTCTATGTGGAGGTGTACATGATGTGTTTGGTTACAGAGGGCCTTCATGGAGGTGTACAATAGGCAGAAGCAGGGTCTGAAGATGAAGATGGAAGAGGAGTCGAGGAAGATGGACACGCTGACGAAGCTGAAGGAGAAGATGAGTGAGGCAGAGCGGAAAGAAAACGTGAGGCAGAACATCGCCCGCTTCCAGGAACGAGTTAGTATTCTGTAATGTGACTGCGTGTGAGTGAGCGAGAGAGAGTGCGAGCATGTGTGCGTGTGTGCATGCGTGTGTGTTTTTGTGAGCACGTTTGTACAGACAATTTGTGTACATCACTCACTTGATCCTCTTCGCTCCCACAGGAGCATAAGGCACCAAATATCTCCTCCAGTCAGCATGGTCTTGGGCGAGCCAGTTCATTCCAGGTCTCCCAGCCATCTTCTCCAGGTGCCCAGTGGTCTGTGTCCTTTTTTCAGGTGGTGTTCATTTGAGAGTGGCTTGTGGAAGGCTTTTCCTGTCTCTGCAGAGAACATTGCCAAACCATCGCCATCTTCTTTGCTTTACTTCATCTACGATGTTGTTAATTGTAGGAATATAATCTACTGTTTCGTGTGTTTTCTAGGAATACTGTCTACTGTTCCATGTGTTTGGCAGGATCAGGCTGTACTGAAGAAGAAAATGGACCAAGTACGAGCAAGAGAGCGGGAAAGCGAGGAGAGAGAAGCAAGGCTGATTAAACTCATTGGAGACCAAGTGAGTTTAGAGTCCTGACAGCCAGAAGCAGGCCTCGGTCCCTGTTGTGGATATCTAAACAATTATATACGTAAGAGTATTTGGTGTAGAGAGACAATGTCCAGTTGAACTGTTTTGAGAATATTTATATTGAGAATAGAGAGCATTGGCAAACATATTTAAGTGCCGAATGCCAATGCAGGATCAAGCTTTGGCTCCAACATCGCCATTTACTCCAAACCTGGCATCTAGCAAAACATTGTTAAAACACACCATGAGCGGTTCTACAGTTATATTGTATATTGGTTCTACAGTTATATTGTATATTGGTTCTACAGTTATATTGTATATTGGTTCTACAGTTATATTGTATATTGGTTCTACAGTTATAGTGTAATATACGTTAGATCAAAATCTGTTACAATGGGAAATCATAGGTTTTTAAAGTCGTAAAATGTTCTGTATACGTCTGTTTTCCATATTGGTTGCGTTATGACCAGGGTTGACTGAGTTACTTTTTGTACTTGAGTAAAATTAATTCACCTAAAAACTACTTGAGTAAAAGTAAAATTACTTTGTAAAAAAAGTACTTGAGTAAAAAGTAAAACTACTTTTCAAACGTACTTGAAGTAAAAGTAGAACTAAAAGTACAACACTTAGAAATAACCAAATCATGAGTAATATTATATAAATTACACACAACTTGCATCTGACAACTGTTTTGCAACCACTCTGCCTATAACAATGTGCTCCCAGACAGCCTTAACTGGTCAATCGGTCTGCCACCATTGAACACGGTGCTTACTTGGATGCTTGGAAAATTACATTATCTTTAATGAGAGCTCACAACATCAACTAATTTCAGTTAAATACAGAACTTAATTAATGATGAGACACAATCTGTCTTTTTATCGACCTGTTCCACTGGGGTATGGGAGGAGCTAGATTGTACAACAGGATATGTATAGGCAGGGTGTGATTGTATATGAGTAGGTAGAGGGTCAGTCCAGAACTAGTGGTAGACTCTTAGGGAAACTGGTCAGAGGTAATACAACCTAGCACTGCCCATAGTAAAATTAACAAAGACATTTGATGCCTAGCTGATGAAGCCATCTGGCTTGTGAACCCCCACCTTCTCATATCTTCCCAGACATGTCTTATCAGCTCACACAAACATTGAAACAACATGCTTTAGCAGCTAGCTGTGTTGGTTACCTGGTACCAGTAGGGACTAGAATTGATCAGAAGACAGACCAGTGCAACAGAGGAATGCTGTTGCTAATTGCAAATAAAAGTGACCTGTCAGGGGCCTGGCCCCTGTCCCTGTCTTTGTCACTTTTATATTATTTATGCCATTATGGGCCAGCTTGAATAAGCCATTGCTAGGAAAAGATGCTGCCAAATGGCAGAGGATCAATTCTTTACTGACAATGCCAATTGGCGAAAATCGGTTCTTGTTCTCGATCCACGATCCGCGTTCGCTCACGAATATCAGAATTGTTTCAGTGTATAGGGATTATCAACACATTGTCAAAATTGGAATTGGAAATCGGAATTTTAATATTTACAATACGTATTGGAAACTTACTAATTAATAGTTTATATGGTGCAATGGAAACATTTGCATCTTGGTTTGAGATGGCGTTCAAGCTTTATTGTGTGCTCGAAGTGACATTTCATGTCAACGGCCTTGACCTGACCTATGCTAATATTTGGCAGACTTCGTTCACTAACGTAGATATAAAACAGTGGTTGCGTCGATTTCCCGAAGAGAGGTTTCATGCAAATATGATCGCGAACTGGCATGCGATTGAATGATATTAATAGCTTTTGGCCTGGTGACTATGAACAGTTTTTGAAATGTTGTTGGCGGTGGAGCGCAACCGACAACAGTGGTTTCGCAAAAAATGTAATGAAAATATATTGCGAAGTAAATAAAAGTAACGGAGTAAAAAGTCAAGTTACTTTAGATAAAACTACTTCGTTTCAAGTAAAAAGTATTTAGTCAAAATTCTACTTTACACGCCAATTACTTGAAATAACTACTCAAGTATTGTAACAAAATACTTTTACTTTATTACATGCCAACCCTGGTTATGACTTTTCAATTAGTATAAGTATTAATGTACAGATGTCTCCTTTTACTTTTGTCTGTTTCGCATTTAGTTCTCACTGGACAATTCAGTGTTAGCATAGAATTTTGCGTCAGCATTTGGCAATTAAATGTGGCTGCTAATACTATCTATCAACTATTTAATGTTATGTGGATAGAACCTGTAGGCAGTTCATCGTAGATAGAACAAAATTGTTTCATTGTTCTTTAATTAACCAGGATCATGTGACTGTACCACGGGACCCAGACAGGTTGCTGAAGCCAACAAAAGGCTGGATGGAACGACAGAAAGCTAAAGCCACAGAAGGAGGAGATGGAGGCCCTTCATTACAAATGCCTCATAGGTAATAAACAATAACATGTCAGTTCAGTTTCTGAAAACGTGTCATCATTACAGTTATTTTAATTCTATTTTTAAACTTTGTCCATTTATAAGGAATGCAAATTTTTTTGGATGCTTGATGTAGTACCTCCATTTACAGCTGTTCACAGCTAAACTGAGATTGGTGCAGTGCGTGATGTCAGCATGAGTCAGAAGTAGAATAAGTGACGAAAGGTGGTCCAAAACGAGGACGATGAAACAGAAGTGAATAAAAAGGGTGCAACTATACGTATATAGAAACTTGTCAACTTTAGAGGATGTGGATGTGCAAGGGTTGTATTTCATTGATGACTGGGGCACACCGACACACAGGAAGGCTGGTAGTGATGGGGTGATGTGTAGAACAGCAGATGGTGGAAGTCTGTTCCATATGGATACTGTCTTGGGATAAAATGAATAGTGACAGTGTTTATGTATTTTAGGGGATGGTCGATTCTATTGGAGATATGTGTGGCATGCTGGAAACATGCTGGATGGCAGATCTTTACTAAGTGGTAGTAGATTTTATAAAACCTGCATGCTTGTTTGATCAGGTGATGTGTGTGGAGTGAGTCCCAATTTAGTTGGTTAATGAGAGAAGTGACATGGGTTTCTTTTCGGTAGTCAGAAAACCAAATAGGGCAGCGTTTCTTTGTATTTGTTCTAATCGGTTAATTTTTGTTGCTGTGTTGAAGTTCCATACTTCACTGGCATACTCAATTTGGGGACAGACAAGAGTTTGGTAGGCTTTTTTATATGTTGTGAGAAGAGTGGCATGCTGTATTTTCAAAGCTTCTTTGTCTGAGTTAGGACCTCTGAAACTAAGTGTATATTTCAACATTTCCAAGAAACAATTTGTATTTACATATTACATTTAAATTTGCATTCATCAAATTAATTTTTTACTTTCTTAAAGTTTCTGCATGACCAAAATGACGTACTTGTTTGTCATCTTTAACGTGTTTTATTAAATTTGCTAGTTATTTCACCATCAGTGACCCATTAACATTTACTTTATTGAATACAGATCTAGCCAAGTTTTCTGATAGAACTTATTTATCAAGCTTTATTTATGTTCTGAGTGTAACTGAATTTTGTAATATATGACATGATTATTAAATGACCAGGACCTCAAAGAAGAAATAATAATTGTTGATCCCTACTTGGTTGACAATAGCCAGAAAATAATTTGTTGACAGTTGCACAAAATCTGTAACTTACAATGTTGTAGTTTTCCCATAAATCTGGTTTAAAGCCTACCTTAAAACACACTATTTTACACTTGCATTTAATGTCTAATTTCATATATCACACATCCATTTTACTAATATTGTCATAATTTTTTTAATTTTCATTGACTATTTTTATTTTATTTATTTTACTGTCTATTTATTTACTCAATTTTCTATTATTTCTTATATGAATGTAACTATCAGCAATTTTGTCTTTTATATATTTTTAGCTATTTTATCATTTCTCTGTGTTTTTGTTTGTCTAGTTCAGTTTTTAGCTGTCTTCACAACTTTTATAGTCTTTTTATTAGTTAGTTTTCAGTGTTAAATTGTAATTGTAGCTCTGTTAGTCAGTATTTATAATATTTAGTCCTAGCATTTTATTCAAATGTAAACAATCCGGAACATGGTCTTACTCTGGATGTGAGTGTATGTAAAGTTTATTATTATTAATGACTATTTTTCATTTCAGAGCGGTTCCGACGTGGCGACAGAACCTGTATTGAAGAGTGCCCGACCATCCTAGTCAACCTTGCAGTAATGCATGGCTTATGTTCATCAGACATGATGTTGCATATTTCTATGAAGAAAGGTTTATCACTCCATAGAGGATATTGTAACAATTGTAATATCCAAGATACAGATTTCCAGTGGATGTTCAGTCAGAAACAACATTTCAGATTGGCTGTAGATGGATGAATACTTCCATAAACATCATTTATTTTATATAAAGTAGTCAATTTGGTAGTTAGTCATTTTATCTGAAAAGCAGTACTGACATAGGAAGAATACATTGGTTGTTATGTTCCAATCTAATCTGGGATCAGTATTTGTAGCCCCTGCTGTCAGAAATTTATCAAAAGTCACATTTCATAATTCTCGCCGTATGCACTTGAAGTTAGGATATTGCAAATTCACTGACAATTTGGATTTTCAAGTTAATCAGTAGGTTCCTTCAACCTGTATTTTTGTTTTTAATATTTGTTAAAGAGAATTTGGAATTCAAAATGGCAATTTTTTTAGTTTAGTTTTCAGCAGTTTGAACCATTATTTCAACATTAATCACAGAAAGAGTAGCGACGGTGAATGTGGCTGTGAAAGTGGCTGAGAAGAGGATAAGACTCTGGTCAAAAAAGTGACAAGTTTTTGATCAGCATGCCCAGTAATGTGCCAGCTTTCATTGAAAAGTTTAAACCACGGTTATCTTAGTAAATTACGATTATCTTGGTCATTTAATTATCAAATTATGACATACTGCCTCCTTGAAAAATGTGATTGTGATGGACATAATAGCTCTTTCAGTGGTTCCTCTGATTGTGAAGGACATAATAGCTCTTTCAGTGGTTCCTCTGATTGTGAAGGACATAATAGCTCTTTCAGTGGTTCCTCTGATTGTGATGGACATAATAGCTCTTTCAGTGGTTCCTCTGATTGTGAAGGACATAATAGCTCTTTCAGTGGTTCCTCTGATTGTGAAGGACATAATAGCTCTTTCAGTGGTTCCTCTGATTGTGAAGGACATAATAGCTCTTTCAGTTGTGCCTCTGATTGTGATGGACATAATAGCTCTTTCAGTGGTTCCTCTGATTGTGAAGGACATAATAGCTCTTTCAGTTGTGCCTCTGATTGTGATGGACATAATAGCTCTTTCAGTGGTTCCTCTGATTGTGAAGGACATAATAGCTCTTTCAGTTGTGCCTCTGATTGTGAAGGACATAATAGCTCTTTCAGTTGTGCCTCTGATTGTGAAGGACATAATAGCTCTTTCAGTGGTTCCTCTGATTGTGATGGACATAATAGCTCTTTCAGTTGTGCCTCTGATTGTGAAGGACATAATAGCTCTTTCAGTGGTTCCTCTGATTGTGAAGGACATAATAGCTCTTTCAGTTGTGCCTCTGATTGTGAAGGACATAATAGCTCTTTCAGTGGTTCCTCTGATTGTGATGGACATAATAGCTCTTTCAGTTGTGCCTCTGATTGTGATGGACATAATAGCTCTTTCAGTTGTGCCTCTGATTGTGATGGACATAATAGCTCTTTCAATTGTGCCTCTGATTGTGATGGACATAATAGCTCTTTCAGTTGTGCCTCTGATTGTGATGGACATAATAGCTCTTTCAGTTGTGCCTCTGATTGTGATGGACATAATAGCTCTTTCAATTGTGCCTCTGATTGTGATGGACATAATAGCTCTTTCAGTTGTGCCTCTGATTGTGATGGACATAATAGCTCTTTAAATTGTGCCTCTGATTGTGATGGACATAATAGCTCTTTCAGTTGTGCCTCTGATTGTGATGGACATAATAGCTCTTTCAGTTGTGCCTCTGATTGTGATGGACATAATAGCTCTTTCAATTGTGCCTCTGATTGTGATGGACATAATAGCTCTTTCAGTTGTGCCTCTGATTGTGAAGGACATAATAGCTCTTTCAGTTGTGCCTCTGATTGTGATGGACATAATAGCTCTTTCAATTGTGCCTCTGATTGTGATGGACATAATAGCTCTTTCAGTTGGGCCTCTGATTGTGATGGACATAATAGCTCTTTCAGTTGTGCCTCTGATTATGATGGACATAATAGCTCTTTCAGTTGTGCATCTGATTGTGATGGACATAATAGCTCTTTCAATTGTGCATCTGATTGTGATGGACATAATAGCTCTTTCAGTTGTGTGTTTGATTGTGATGGACATAATAGCTCTTTCAGTGGTGCCTCTGATTGTGATGGACATAATAGCTCTTTCAGTTCTTCCTCTGATTGTGTTAGACATAATAGCTCTTTCAGTTGTGCGTTTGATTGTGATGGACATAATCTCTTTCAGTGGTGCCTCTGATAAACCAAAAATATCAAATGCGACTTTTGGTCAATTTCGACAGCAGGGGAGATATCTTATAGAGAGAGAGCTGCATTTGGCTGACATTCCATTTATGTTAACAAATTATTATAAATATACATGTACAAAGAAGAATTCCAGTACATGTACAGTATTAGAATTGTGAAAACAATGTGTGTATATATTGTCAGTGTTGAATCAATGACAGCGTACATAGCCATCAAGGCTTGTATGGGTCTATTGTGATTTGAGACAATGACTTTTCTGAGAATGTATGTATCAGTAGTTTTGTATAATTTAATATAAATTTATCAATGTCGTATTGCGTTTTGTGATTTATAATTACATCATACATTCGTATGTGTACCACCACAATAGAGGGCAACAGAATGAAGTGAATTAACTAGGTCTCACAAATGCACAAAACAATTGCTGAAGAGATTTGAAGATAGACACTGAAACTTACAAAATGTTGAAATCTTTTAGTTTAAAATGTGACTCAGACAATTTGGTCTTTCTGTCAGAAAGACAAGTCCTTTATGTTGAAAGATTTATTAGATTATAATGCGCTATGAGTCGGGCAATAAAACATTTGGCTGTTATCGTGCTGAAATTATGTAAGTTATGGGGACAACATTGCCTAGTATTGTGGAAGTGCACACTGATTGTCTGAACCATGTTTGTAGAAAATAAAGAGAGTATCCATGGCTCCACTGTTATACAGGGTCCATGAATAAAATACATGTTGTCATGTAAACATCTGGAAATATTAATTTAGTCAACATACTAATTGTGAGGCGAATGCATACCTACAATATATCATTTAAAAAAAAAAAAATTTGTATACGCTTGCTCCAGTTGATTACAAGCATATATAGGTTGGCAATTAGCAAGTTATACTTCCACAAAAAAAAGAATAGCTTCTATAGTTTGTTTCAGTCTTTTGTATACAGAATCTGGTTACTCATTGTGAAATATACAGTAAACGTTAGATATTCTAGACCTCTAAGGTATGACAACCAGCTATCCTAAATATAAACAACATTTTATTTTTACGAGGGTATAAAATGGTATTATATACTCATATTAGGTATCTCAAATGGATTGCCTTAACTATACAAGACCAACAAAGCATAGTCCAAATAATTATCCTCCATCAGTATTCAACACTACAAAATAGTCATGTACAGTATAATATGATACTTGCTTAAAAATCGCAATCCCATAATTTATCTCCCCCCCCCAGTTACGATGATAATGTATGAATTCTGAATATCTGCCATAATTCAATCATGTAGTATGATGAATCCAGCTCATATAACAACTGTCATTTCAATTACTTTGCTGTACCTTTTCTACACCATGACGGAATGACAGACGGATGGTCAAAGAAATGTGCATTGTTTTAATAACATGATTCCGCCAGGAATATGTCAGAGCAGTCTTCCTGCTTGTGTAACTTCCCGTTCATAATGGATGCAACTCCTGTACCCAGTCGCTCCGCTGTAAGTTACATCCAGTCCAGTCTATACACACACTCATGTGTCACAGTCCATGTGGACAGTGTCGGGAGTCACCGACATGTTGGGAGTCGGTGACGCGTCTGTTGTCATGTATTTCTCCTGTACACTTGCGATCTTCTCGTACTCGAACTCGGCTGCGACGGCACAAGACATGAGAGACTGAAGGTTCCTCTCCTCCAGGTCACCAAACAAGTAACCATTGGCCTTGTCTACAGCCCTCGTCACTCGCAACATGCATTCCTTGTCCTGCAACAAAGCACAGAACTAGTGTCAAGGTGACATTGTCATTTACAAGATCAAATAAAATGAATGAGTTCATTTCACAGTGGTATATAACACACAAATTATTACACATTTTAATGAATTTAAAGAAAACCATGTACACAAGTGAAACAGGAAAGAAACCAAGTCTTGGCTTATCTGAAGTGTTTCTTCTCCCACCAAAAATCACATGATTGAGAACATCATAAACTATGCAATTTAGTTACACAAATATAGTCATGTTGACACCAGAAGACTACAATTTCATTATAATTACTTTTATTACCGGTATTAGTAGTATACAATTTAAATGAAGAAAAACTCAAGTCATTCAGAACTTGGGATAATGTTAGGTTGGACTGATTAGATGCCTTGCACCCAAGAACACCTTGCATCAAACTCGATCTATGTATCTCGCTTTCCAAAGTCACTAAAGAAACACTTTATACATACTATAAACTTTATCTACCCTGACTGCCCAAATGGAGCACCATTTTTTTTTTCAATATAACTTGACCGTTATCTGTTTATGACTATATCGACCTTGCTGTCCAGTACATTCGTGAACAGCTGTCGAAAATTTATAAATATCGACCTCATCGTCCAGTACATTCATGAACAGCTGTCGACAATTTATAAATATTAACCTCGCCATCCAGTACATTCGTGAACAGCTGTTGACAATTTATAAATATCGACCTTGCTGTCCAGTACATTTGTGAATAGCTGTCGACAATTCATAAATATCGACCTTGCCATCCAGTACATTCGTGAATAGCTGTCGACAATTCATAAATATCGACCTTGCCATCCAGTACATTTGTGAACAGCTGTCGACAATTTATAAATATCGATCATTATTAATAACACATGTAGAATTATGTTATCTCTCATAATGGTCATATCATATCACATGCAAATACTTCATATTATTTCAAGATTTAATAACATGTCCACCCAAAGCAACACATTTCAGATGGCGGCCATTGCAAATCTGTTCATGCAAACACCATTTCAACTTCTCTTGGAAGCATGTACCCGGTAATTATGCTGTAATTGTTGCGCAAAAACTGTTTATTATAATTCCATCACTGGAATCCAATCACAGTCTATTGCCAGGTACATATACTTGTGTATATAGCTGAGTGAACTGAGGCAATTGCATCGCTCTCGTACTTGATGACCTGCTTACCTTCACTGTGAGTGCAATGAAAGACACAAGACTGTAGTCTTGTACAATGCCAGCCATCGCTTCATTCAGTCTCTTGAACTTTTTGAAGAATGGATCATCCTAGAGAGAAAAACACAAACAACTCAAATAATGTTTTCCATATGCTACTGTGGCTTTGTTCATGTGTCCATATATCTATTCATGTATCCATATGTCTATTGATGTGTCCATATGTCTATTCATGTGTCCATATGTCTATATATGCTGCTGCACAAAAAGTGGAGTCAATTATGTGACAGTCACTTCTATTTCGACCACAAAATTCTCCAAACTGACCTAAGCCAACTCCATACATGGTCAGACAAATGGCAAATGGAATTTAATGTATCTAAATGTGTCCACCTTCCAATAACAAAAAAAACTAAACCCAGCCCACACAAGTACTCGCTTTCTGGCCAGCCATTATTCACTGTATCCAGCCACTCATATCTCGGAGTAAAATTGGATTCCAAATTAACCTGGACAAATCATGTCACTGACATAACTTCAAAATCTTTGAAATTTTTAGGCGTGATTAAACGAACTTTTGGCCCATGTAAACAAAGTTAAACAAACAGCATACAACATGCTAATCTGGCCAAAACTCAAGTACTCTTCACCCATATGGAATCTTCAAACCTTTTCACAAGTTAAAAGCCTTGAAAGAGTACAATACTCTGCTGCCAGATTTGTTAAAAATGATTACAGACGGAACACAAATCCAGCAGATCTAATTACTGCCCTTGGATGGCCAACCCTCGAACGAAGACGTATCATTAAACAAGCCACAACCTTCTACAAAATTCTAAATAACATTATTGAGATCACCCCCCCTCCAGGCCTACTAACCCACTCTCGAATCCATGGACAATACGTAGCCCCCAAGTGTCGTATAAATGCAATGGTCTTTTCATTTTATCCCCAAGCCATTCGCATATGGAATGTGATTCCACCAAAAATTACCAACATAAAAAACCCAAAATCATTTCAAGAAGCTATTATGGAACTCCCTTTCACCACACCTCCTCACCTAAACTGCTTTTAAAACACAGTGCTCAGCATAAACTTATCCATGGTGTCGGTATGGAGACTGTCTATGTGTGCATGTGGCAAGGCAGCGACAGTATCCATACACATAACCAACCTATTAAAAATTTTCGTTTAACATCCTATACATAAAATAAATAAAACTATCAGATAAAAACCATTTCAGCAACATTAAAGTTACTAGTCTTTTAGTTGTATGTACCACCCACAGCGCATGCACACAGTCCACCACAAACTCCTGCGTTAGCCCAAGTTTGGGCTGTTTGGAGTATAACCACTTGAGACTTGATTTGCAGCACTTATGATTTTTAATAGAATAATTTCATCTACCCACACAATAAACATGACAGGGGATTTGACTAGTAATTTCTGATGGTTGTGTCTTTGTCCATGCACTGACATGCATCTTACACACCTGGTAAATCACTGTAGCACCGGTAAACATCTGTGCATCTGATTGCGTGTGTGCTTACAGGGTAAATATATTTTAAACCAATTAAAGCACCGAGATAAAAAACAGGTCACCATTTAGTACTTTTGAGCAAACCAATGAAAACTTATTACCTACACTATAGCAATACAAATTGGAAAGTTTATTGTTTGCTAAATATAACCGTTGCATTATACTGCATGAAAGTTGCAACTATTATTTTCTAAAGTCATCCATAGCTTTGTACCAAAAACTCAATTTATCAAAAATGGATTTAAATTTTGGTTTAGATATTGGTGCTTCATTTAAATACTACAGACATTTCATACAACAAAATATTGTTTAAGTAACTCTACCTGCAGAAGGTCAATTAAATAGGTCATGTCCAAGACTTCTGTGAAGAAGTCCAGATTAAATGGCAGTCGTCCGTAACGTTCGATGAGGTCAGCCTTTGACAGGATATTGATGTGAGGCAACTCGACCTGTAGCATTGTACTGAGTGACGTCAACAAGACGGCTATGAACTTTGACGGGTCACTGCAGTAGTGTGAATCAACCAAATGCACAGCTGCCAGCTGATGTTTAGCCTTCGTCAGTTGGGCAAAGATGTTCCGCACTGAGCTGTGATGTGTGTACAATTCAACCTGACCTGGACAGTCGAATAGCAGGTAGCAATCTTTGAGTCTG
Source organism: Lamellibrachia columna (assembly GCA_963662155.1). Taxonomy (NCBI): domain Eukaryota; kingdom Metazoa; phylum Annelida; class Polychaeta; order Sabellida; family Siboglinidae; genus Lamellibrachia; species Lamellibrachia columna. The sequence goes on from OY759273.1 coordinate 4,393,286, forward strand.
TTTAGTTTGTCTTGTAGCCAATCAAAGTTCTTTTCTAGGTATTCCATGCAGTAAATGAGGCCACCGTTGGGCCCCAGTTTCAGGCAGTCCATCACGTCTGACAGCGTGATGAGGTCAGAGATGTCAGTGTCGCATTTGTATGGAAGAATATCATTGGCTGGGTCCAGGTTAATTATTGCAACTTTTCTTCCTATGCCTGCAAAAGATATTGTAGACATACTTTAAACTATTGAAAGCTTTGTTGAATCCAGTATCGTGTAAACAACATAAAACTGTATTTGATATGTACATGTATAGTATTATGTGCTTAGAGTCTATCTGTATAATTTACTGTCAAATAATGTCCTTCAAACACTTTACGCACAGAATCCTTGTGTAGTAATTTGTATGGCTAATAATTATATGGAGTTCTAGTATTTCAAATTCAACCCTCACCCTGCACACACCTGGCTTACTTGCTAATTTCAAAGCCAGAAGCTGATCAGAAGCAGAATCTGCAGAAATAATTTAGTTATATTATTAATATTTACAATATAGTTAATATAACTTTTTTATAAAAATATATTAACCTGTCAAAAACTCTTGCATCGCTTTACAGTATGTTGTTTTTCCAGATCCCGGTGGACCGATCACAACTTGGCCAAACATGGTGATGTCGCTGAGGTTGATATAACAAATCCGAAGAATTTCGACTTGTCCCTACGTTGCATTCGTGCGTAACGCAGCACGGCAATGAGTAGTTGTATGGGCGATAATAGAAAATTACGCCTTTAACATGTCAACCATACAACTTGCATATTAAAAATCGCACATTTATAATTACATTCAAGTACTGTTACTAGCTGTCAAACTTTGACGGAAACCGAAATGCGCTAATGCGCGAAGAAACGTAAATAAAACATCATTTACAAAGAAATTGACAAATGCGTCCGTGGACGCCATACATTAGTCACGCACTAAATTTCAATTTCATCCAATCAAACGTTTTAAATGACACAACGAATGGAAGTGGGGCGTGGAAATGGCGTTGATGTTTACGGAAACTGCTAAGTAAGTTTGATTACATTATCTGACGACATTCGTTAAAGTCAAAAGTAAGACATTTTATGGGTCCAGTAGTCCATGAATGTATGTATCTGCACGATAACCAGTAATATTGGTAGTTCAAGAAGATGCATCTAATTTAGTAGCAGGGCCCAGCCCCCGGCGGCAGGCCAGGCCCAGGGGCACATCCTTCAAACTTTGTCAACTAGTACTGATGCCACTGCCCTGCCGCTGGCACTGCCATGGTAGGCCTACTGAGTGCTGTAGACTGTGGTAGTTCCCGGACCCAGAGCAGTCACACAGATAGCAGCCCTCTACGTTAACTTTTTGTCGATTCTAGGAGCCAAATAAAAAATTGAGGAGCCAAGTAATTGTGTGTGCAAAACAGTATATATACATATAATAGAATTTTATACAAGTATAGCACCAAAGTATTCCAAATCCAAATTAACTACAGACGTCCATTTATTATTGTAAAAGTGAAATACAAAAATTTTAAAAACATGTATGAATATGTGACCAGATACTATAGTCTATATACTATGCATTATAACACAGATGTTACACTAACAAATGAATAACAGTTATATGTGGAATCCTTGAAATTACCAATAATTAGCAATAAGTATACATATAAATTGATGCCAGCTTCTGTTTCTTCTACTGAACAGTCAGTGGCACTATCAAACATCACTGCCAAATACCGACTTTTTTTAGACAATCCGCAATGCTGCCAACAAACTGTGCATACTTGACATCGTTGGCATACGCATAGGACACGATGCCGTTCTTTTTTTTGCAATGCCAGAAGTGGCTGAAATTTTGTGAATGCCATCTCCTCCTTAATTCATAATTGTGTAAGCCGTGTTAAAATTAATGACGAGATCGTCTTGGGTACATTCAGATTCTTTGGACCGCTGCATATCCAGAGCCCATGACAGCAGCCCTGTGTGATCCAAGCAGACGTCACAACACTTGCCATGTCGGCCGCTACTGGCGTGCTTTGTCAGGGTTTCTTGTTTGTTGCAAAGTCTGTTTTGTCGGGAAAATGTGGCTTTTCCATGCAAAAAAACACACGTCATCAGCTTCTTCTGGCTATTATATTTCAACCAGTCGAAATCGCGTAACTAGTCTTGCCGAAACATTCTGACTTGTCTTTAACGTCTGACGTCGCAGCTGCAGAACTGCTGAGTTTTGGTGCTGAAGCGTCTTTGACTTTGTCATCTTTTTGTTCGAATGGGGCTGTTTCTGCAGCTTTCGTTTACTACATGCACGATTAAAAACAGAATACACCCCTTTCACACATCAAACGATAAGAGAAACAGCGCACACGAAAAACGAGAATGAGTTGCACTATGCACAGTAATTTCCGACAAACAACAACACATGATTTATGAAATGGCAAACGACAACACACGATCTGTTATCATCGACTCGTCGGGGTCGTCAGTGGGCAACTGTAAAAAAAATTATAGTCACCAAACAAACAAAAAACAGTCGCAATGTAGAGGGCTGGATAGGAAACAGAAACAGCGTACAAAGTCCTGGTAAGACCTGTCCTGGAATACGCCAGCAGCACGTTGGGTCACTAACACAACAGACACCATCACAATTCTTCCATAGAATCAATGCTAGACGCACTAAACTGGCCAACCCTCCAAATCCATAGAAAGAAAGCATGACTCAGTATGCTGTATAAATATAACACAGGAAGCATCTCAATTAACTCGCTGTACCTCCCCACACTATCCGGTCCACGTAAAACAAACACTAGGAAGACCCATGACATCGGGTGTGACCTTCCCTACCACCGTGCGCAGTACAGGAAGATGTTATTTTTCCCACGCACAATAACTTAGTGGAATAGCCTGCCCCAAGAAGTGGTATCTGCGACTACCCCTCCCATCCCCTTCCATCACTTTCTAAATCCCCTAAACCCAACAAATTGCACTTCGCGTATCATAGGGACACAAGGACTCATTTCAGATATGCTTAATCCAGACCTGGGTCCTAGTACATTTTCGTGAATACAAGTACATTGGTGGTGGCGAGAACGAGTACAGTACTAAAAGCTGATTATAAGTACGAGTACTTTACTAAAAAGCTGAATATAAGTACATTTACATGAGTACAAGTACATATAGTATGATGTCATAAATTATTAGTCTATAATAATATATTTTTAAAATAAAACTTGTTAATTAATTTATATAATTCAGGAACAATTTGTTAATTTATATAATTCAGGAACAATTGATTATGCAAAGGCAGTTGATCATACTTTTTTATGGGGAAAACCGTAAAAAAAACCTTTGTTACATATCATGAACATATGAGCATATAGGGGCACTCTGATTAAAGGTGCTCAATCAAATCGATTTTTTAGCTTGTCTCATTTCAAATTAATTTTGTGAAAAACCAAACCTATCTAGTATCCACTGCAACATGCTAGCTCATTTGTGCAACTTTTATATGTAGTTTTTTTGTGAAATCATCAGACAAACTATTAAATTAGTTAACTAATGCTGAAAAGACAAATGCTCACCAGACAGTTAATCGAAAGCAAACAGTTGCAATTGAAAAATTTAATAATAACAGATTCATATGTAATGGTAATATATTACTTTGCTTTCAGGATGTAATAATAATATTAACACAAAGGAAACAAAGTAATGGTCATAGATTACAGTTTAATGTAATTGGGGATGAATTAAAAGGTGAGCAACTGTCCGGTGAGCAATTGTCCGGTGAGCAACTGTCCGTGATTCGAAATTTCATATCTAGTCACATTACACATCTGGACATAAGTGAACCAGATTCGCGATGGGCTGAACCATTTGAGGAAGCAGCTTTAGCCCATCGGCACATGTACACTCACTTAAACCAATCATTTCCTATGGTTACCATCTCAGACAAACCTAACCAATAAACTTTGAATATTCTGTAATGATCTCAAATCAGTGGGTAATTGCTAAATCTGCTCAGTGTTAAGCAAATTACAAAACAAAGCAATGGGCAGGAGGTCTGAGGCACCAAAGAACTTCTCACTCGAAACCTCAAGGACTGCTTTTCTTTTTAGCATTTCTCTTATCTCTGCTCTCTCAGACCCTAGATGTAGTTTTGCTAGCACCTGACTGTAAGTTGCACTTATCGTCTGATCACCTTCTGATTTGTAGACTGTAGAGAGCCATGATCTGCTCACTACAAAACACTTTTGCTAAGAACATGTGTAATTGAGTTCACAAATCAGACAATGTAAATGTAGGTTTACTCTGCGTAGTACATGATATGAAGCTTATTAAGCAATAATATAAAACAGTACATCAGGTGAATAATCTAACAATAATAATTTATTTATTATAATAACAAATATAACCATTAGAAAAGTACTTTAGCAGACTGCATTTATTGGTCTCGCTCCAGAAATACCCATGTAATCAATGTAGTGAGTCTACTAGTGAGAAGATTTGTCCAAACTGGAACAAAGGGGTTGTGTGCTAATTTGAATAAAGATACTTGTGCTGTGTGACTTGAGTCACCATAGAAATATACTCAGCTAGTTCTTAACACTGTTCCTTGTATGAGTAACAAAGGCATTTTAAGGCTAACTGTTGAATGACCCCATCATTATGGACTTCCTGGCATAAACAAACACAAGGATTATAGCCTAACCTAACTGTTTGCGTAAGGCTAACTATGGGTTTCTAACATGGAAAAGATGCTGCCTTTAGTGAAGCCTTTACTTAGTTTTGTTATATAAATCAGAAATAATGTATTTGAACATTTCAGATACTTTATGGAAGAGTTTAAATAAAAAGTACATATAGTTATCACAGTATCATATTAATAAAAGTACTCAGATGTACTCGTAAAATTTTAGTACATTGAGCATGAATATGAGTACTTGAGCAATAATTTCCATAAGTACGAGTACTTCAAAAATGTGCTCGAGTAGACGAATACTGAGTACATAGGCCCCAGGTCTGGCTAAAGCCAGACAATAACAGTTACTTGTTTGAAGTCTATCCTGGGGCATTCCATATGAAGTCAATCAAGAATTTACATGACCGTCTTCGATTTTGATGAAACTTGGTGTGTTTGTTTATGTTCATGAGTCCATCTTACCGACCAATTTTCAGCTCAACCTGACCTTCCTTTCCAGAGATAGAGGTCATCAAAGTTTGACCCGACCTTGACTACCTCACGACCTTCCAGGTGCTATAACTCCTCTCCTAGGTAACCGACAGATGTGATGTTGGTGTCATTTTAAAGCTCTGATAAATGTCTATCTGTGTAGACAATGAATCACACAAAATTTTGAAAAACATGTTTTTTGTTTAATATTTGACCTGACCTAGCAAAAATCATGTAACCTCAGATTTTGTTGATTTTTTTATATGTTGAAGCATACATATTTGGCAATAATCATTGAAAGTTTGATCATGCGCATTTCAGTACTTTAGGAGTTATAAAATTTTTAATGTAACATCGCGTTTTATTGCGTACAAAGATAGACACTTGTGTCTATCCTTGTATGCTATAAAACACTAAATAATGTGGAAAACATAAAAAAAAAGTTTTAGCTTTGAATTTACCTTGCAAAAGTCATGTAACCTCAGATTTTCAGAAAATTTTTATATATTGTAGCACCCATACCTGGCAATAATTGTTGACAATTTGAACATGCGCATTCCAATACTTTAACAACAATTCCTTTTTCAGTGACAGTGTTCAAGACCACAAATTGATAATTTTTCTGGATTATTAACAATTTATTATCTCACCTTTTCACACACATAATGAATGTTGAAGCCATTCCTCCAGTGCATTAGACACTTGTGCCATGTGCTCTTTCTTCAAGGTATTATGTTCTTCCAATTGCTCTGGTAAGGTGAGCAGTGGTTAGGATGTCCCCCATGCTTACCACCAGGTTATCAGGTTGCTTGGGGTAAGTGATTGATCTCGCTGGTCCACGAGGATTGAGAAAGTTAATAGCCACCTCTCTTTCTCTCTGATCCTGGGACGTGACCATTCCAAGCCACCATCATACTGAACTGTGATGTAACCTTTCACCCCTTCAAACCTAATGACATGTTCTTCAGCTGTCACGGTTTCTTGTCGGGTTTGTGTACTTGACGAGAATTGACTCACTTTTACTTTGAACAATGACAGATGACGGAAGCAATGCAACTGTCGGGTCCCCGGCACTGTCCGCACCTTTGCAAAGCGACACTCAAGCAGTTTCCCTCAGCTTCCCAATCTCCGACTGAAGTATTCAACATTTAAGGAGGGAACATTTTGCTTTGCAAACTTGTACAGCTGGTGAGGTGTCTGGATCTGGTCTTGATAAGGCCTCTGTAGACTAGCCTTTGTTGCCATCCTCTTCAGTAATCCCCCAACACCATCCCATGGCCCCTTGCCGTGTGAAGTGGCAAAAAAAAGCCATTCAGCTTCAAATCCAAAGTCCACAGAATGGTGGCACAAGTTCATGAAGTTCTTACAGTTCTTGTATTGACCTGCACAACCATCTGAGATATAGAATACTTTCTTGCCTTCTCTTCGAACATCTCCTCAAGGAACAGAAGATGTTGAAACAGATGGACTGTAATGGTGTCATGTGTGAGGCAGAGAAAGCAACACATGCCACATGCTTTGACACTCCGTTCTCCAACTAGTAACAAACAAATGGGTGGATGGTAGCTTGAGCATTGTTCCAGTGATATGACTGGACTTCATCTTGCATTACAAAAGTGAAGTTCTCGGCAAAATCACCCACAAGTATCTCCTTTTCACCCAGCATGTTGTCTCGCAGGTCTTGATAGTATGATGTCTGTACTTTCTCAATGAAATCATGAAGGATGATATGTTGGAGATGTTCAGTGAAACTTTGAATGAATTCATCAACTGACTGATGGATGGTTTCTAATGTTGATCTGTCTGTTGTGGTCCACTTTCGGTTTTTCAATTTCATCAAATGCATTGAGCAGCAGTTCTTGAAAGATCTCAACACATGAACACTGATTACACTTCTGGAGGAGGCAGTCCAGTGAGGTATCATGTACATGTGATTTACCAAATAAATCAGGTATATAAAATGTTATTTTGACGTCTCCGCTAGCTACAGATCATCATACTATTTATACAAATATTAAGTATATCAACAGATACAGATAATTACGTTATGGGCAGAAAATATGCAGAGAACAATATACAGCACATTCTAGGAAGGCAGCCCCCATTTGCATACTGACAGATCATGTGACTCATTCCGTTCTTACCACATGACTACAGTGACGTGGGATGATGGTGCATTTACAATACCATAACTCTTAAAGTATTGCAATGCGCATGATAAAACTTTCAGTGATTATTGCCAAATATGTATGCTTCAACATAAAAAAAATCAACAAAATCTGAGGTTACATGATTTTTGTCAGGTCAAAGATTAAAAAAACACCATGTTTTTAACATTCTTGTTTGTGTTTTATTGTCTACACAGATAGACATTTATCATAGCTTTAAAATGACACCAACATCACATCTGTAGGTTACCTAGGAGAGGAGTTATAACACCTGGAAGGTCGTTAGGTAGTCAAGGTCGGGTCAAACTTTGATGACCTCTATCTCTGGAAAGAAAGGTCACATTGACCTGAAATTTGGGTGGGAACTTTGACTTATGAACATAAACTAACACACCAAATTTCATCAAAATTGAAGGTGGTCATGTAAATTTCACCCTGTTTTTGATTGAGTTGGCGTGGAATGCCCCTCCTTTCATCATGTGATGCCAAGATATGCACTTTGCTGTTGCTCACACACATTCAGTCATGACTTTGAGTTTATTGTAGAATTCAGTTGTACTGTTTGAGGCGTCACACCAGATTTTTTTTCTTTGAACTGCTTCTGCTGACCAAATTATGCAAAGAACCAATACTGTTATTTGTGTAAACTGTACCTGGCTTCATAGCCTTGGTTTCTTACCAGCCAGCATTAATCCAAATTGTAATAGAAATGTAATATCTCAATTACTATTACAATGCCTTATATTACTATTACATTATGTTCCACTACTATTATTTGAAACAAAATTAATCATTACTATTACAATTACAATGTCATTGACCCCATGCCTGTTTACTAATGTTACCTCATGTCCTCTGATAAAAACATATTTCTATCAATATTTTCATACCCATTCAGTATCTTAAAAACTTCAGTTTATCTCCTCTTAACCTCCTTGTCTCTAGGGTTGTTAAACCACATTCTTTTAGGCGTTATTCATAAATAAGGTCTGTTAGTTCTGGAATATTTTTAGTTGCTCAGTAACAATGAATATGAAATTTCAGAATTCAATAATCATGCACATGTAACACATTGCAGCCAAGACTCAAGCAGGTTAAACATATTACAGTAGATGTGTTTGTTTCAGTATAAAGAAGGCAGTTGCTCTCATCAATGGGTTGGATTGTGCAAAGTTTCCGCTTCTCCTGTCTAGAATACTGCAAAAACTTCACTTGAAGGTTTGTGTGCCTAACAACTATTTTCTAGTGTGTGCAAGGTACTGACTTTTTCTACATACTAATTTAAACTGGAATACTAATACAATTATTATATACAGCACAATTACTTTTGTACTAATTTTCATGAATGTAATTTTTATTTATGCGTTATGATTAGAAATGCTAATTACATTATAACCATGTAATTAACACCTGAAATACCTGTTTAACACCTGTAATTAAGTTTACAGTACAAATTTGTAAGCCACGTAATGAGAAATAGAAAAGTAGAACATCTTGTGACAAGGGAAAAATTATGGGAAATGAAGCAGAGGATGGGAGGAGGGGGTCACGATCCCCTAGGTCTGCAGGGGTAAGACCACAGTTGACCTTCCTGTTTATTGTTTCACACGAATGTAGGGCATATTAAATTGCGATATGTGAATTTAAAGAATTCATATGATGTGACATAAGTGCAATTGAGCAGGCATATTCACAGGTTTGTTTGTAGAAGCTATTGGCTGTGAAATGGTGCATTTTTTTGAGAGTTTATAAGGCGGAGGGATTTATGGGAATTTTTCTGCTATGGGCCACGTGGGCGCATGAATACAAGGCTATTTTTGTCAAAATTGATGGGCATCGCACGTCGGGGCATTTTAAAAGAGCTGGAGGTATGTGATTTTGATAAAACTTGGTCAGCATGTCAATGAGATGATGGCAGTTGCTGTGAAAAAGTTTCAGAATTTTTAGTGGTCACGTTTTCTTATAATCTAACAAAACGTTAACATGGCCACCAATGCAATTTTCAACTGTGGTCTGACTCCTGCAACAGGGAAGGCACCCGGTGATGATGGATGTAAGCTCTTATATTGCGCTATATCCAGTTATTGGCACTGATCAAAGCATTGTGCGCATCATTATTATTGATATTAGTAGTTTTATTAATCACACATATTGTTAATATTGTAAAGCGCATTGATCTGTCAAGAACCGGAATATGTGTTATAAAAGAACCAAAATTATTATTATTTTATTATAATGTTAGTTTTCCTAACGTTTACTTCGCCTACTTTATCCAGGGAGAGAGGACTTTCACGGAACAGGAGGAGGAGAAGCTGGAATCCGCTCTTTCACTTCCACCCCAAGACCTACAGCTTGTCATCGAGACGTGCGAGTTTATTCTGCAGCAGGTATTTCTCTTACTGCTGCCAAGTTATTATTTTTTATTATCACGAGAAGCCAACACCATACTTTTTTTATCCTAGCCTAAAACGGTTTATTACAAATTCATATTGAAGTTGTGATATATTCAGGGACGCTAGCTACTGTCACAAATTTGTACATAGAAAACAATTTGTTTGGGCCTAAATGAATACTAAGAGATTTATGAACCAACTCACATTTTTTATCCAAAATGTACTGTAACCAAATAACAATCAGTTGTACTGGTGTCTTGCTAAAAATATGATGGACTTTTTTTACAACCTGATATTGGCCATTGGCTAAGAGCGAAAATAAAAATCGACTAAATAAAAATATTCATATGGAAGAGAAAGTGTTTACTGCAATATACCAGTAGTAATACATATATTTGTTGCAATAGTTGATATATTTTATAATAATATTTTATGTATACCAATAATAATATAAACATTTACCTTTATTTTACATTTACATATGTAAGTGTTAACAAACATTACAGAACACTTGTTGTTTTTGCAAAATTTTCTATGGATGCGTTCAAGGCTTTTGATGAAACCTGTTCATTGTAGGCTGCATATCACATTGCCAAACCTGCAGTTCTCAGCAAACAGTTGCAACGACTTGGCTTCGACGATGACAAGGTAACGTTGAACAAGCACGTCACAGAATTTTTAAACTGATGGTCCATTAGAAGATAAAGTGTATATTTTATGAGGTTTATCGTGAATAAAAAATTTATTATTAGACATGCACAGTGGCTCAATAGTATGGTACTTATCAGGGTAGGGGAACTTAACCTCATGACCAGAGGAAGTTACCTCATGGGTACTTGTATCATGATCAGGAATACTTACTTTGTGACCACGGGTATTTACCACATGACCACAGTTATTACCTCATGACCACAGGTATTACCTTGTGACCAGGGTACTTGCCTCAAGACCATTATTAAAAATAATGGTTAGGAGAAGTCACAGAAGATAATGGTTTCTTAATAATGATAATTAATCTAGTTTTGAGATAATAAAAATTAACATGTGGATTTCTGTAAAGTTGATATTTGCCCACTAGGTGGCAGTGTTTGTGGATGCGTGGACGAACAATGCTGCCAGTGTGACCCAGAAACTTCGACATAGAAGTATAGCCCCAAAACAGGTAAGAAGCTTCGTATATAAGTCACCATTATCATATACTAGAAATGGGAAGGCTTTCAGGCAATAGGTGATTTCAAAAACGAATGTAGGTGCCAGTGAAGATGGTGTTCAATTGGTGCTGCTATCAATAATCATGCATGATTTGTTTATAATTATTATCTTCGCAGAGGAAAGTTGTTTTTACAAAAAAAAGAACAATGTGGCATGGCATAATGCTTTGAAGAGAAAGCGATTTGGTGCTGGAGTGAACAGATCTGCCACCAGGGGTAAAGTGTAAAGCGCTTTGAACAGTCCCAAAGACTAGATATTGCGCTATATAAAAACATACTTTTTTGTATTTTTCTAAAAAGCAGACAGTTTTAAAGTCATGGAGGAGAGCACGCACACACACACACGTGCGCGCGCATGCACGCTCGCACGCGCACACACACACACACACACACACACACACTTGGGTCCAACTTTAAGCAACTGTATATAATACCATACGATGTTGTTAGTTATGAATTTGTAAAATAAAATTTGAAAAAAATAAAACCTAGGTGACTATTTTACATCTGTGACAGTTGGAAGAGATCAACTGGAGGCTGAGTCTACAGATGGGACAGGCCACGCAGAGCAAGATGAAACTACCAAATGCCATGTTCGAACTGACAGTCAAGGATGATAACACGCAGGTGGGCACAGCACACTATTGTTTGAACTGATAGTCAAGGATGATAACACATAGGTGGGGACAGACCACTGTTGTTTGAACTGACAGTCAAGGATGATAACACAGCTGTTTTTTTGCGACTGTTGTTATCTTATTCATATGACATGAACCCTGAAGGAATATAATGATCTGACCCCAGGTAATATTTGTGTTGTTTATGCTTTTTATTTGATATGCGTTTAATCACATTTTCTGTTACCGTTAAATTTCTGTGTTCCAAAACTAGGAACGCTATTTTTTACAGATATATAGCATTAATATAAATATATATATTTTTTTTAACGCTGTCTCCAAATATTGGTCTTTTGAAATGAACTAGATCTTATTTAGGCCTTTTATTTTTTATCAGTTGGTTTACACATTTTCTTTATTACATAGTTTTTCAAGTTTTGCTGTGTCTCTCAAACTAAATTTTATGGCGGTTTGAAGTTGCCTCTGGGCCCAAGTTGTTCTATATAAATCGTACCTAGTATCCACTGCAACATGCTAACCCGTTTGTGCAACTTTTGTATCTAGTTTTTGAGAAATCATCATAACAACTATTAAATTACTTAATGTTTGATCAAACATTAAGTCAGGTGAAAATGGAAACGCTGAAAAAGCACTCATTTCACCTTTGGTGAAATTTTTTAACTTTGTCATGTGATTGGTGAGAGGATGGAAGTCAATCCCATGAATGGCATTAACTGTTTACTGTTTTAGATATCCACCATTTTGAACCTTACCAGATCTAATGACTGAAGTCAGTTCTTTTGATCGTTTGAACAAAAATACGTTTTTTTCATTAAATTGACAGCAGATATTAGACTATTCAGACACTACATATTTGGGCATCAATGAACCAGGCTTGCGATGGGCTAAATCAGTTGTTTTAACATAAACAGTTGTATCTAATGATCTGGTTTTTTTCACAGGTGAAAGATAAAGTCAGAATGGAATTCACCCACAAGGAATTGTACACATTCTATAACCAGGTCTGTAGCCTATTTTATTATATGGGATATTAAAGTTTCATAATTCTGGATCCGCTTCCGAAGATTGACTAATTTGGATATTTTGTGAAATTGCAGTAAAGCATGATGTTTTATTTTTGTGATCAGTGTATATAGATATTAATTATTGCATGTGTTCAGTGTTAGGATAAGGTAAATATCGCCATAGCATCGGTATGCCACCCAAGTTTTTAATTTTAAGTCCTGGCCTTATCTTGATCTCTTGTCACAACTATGAGTGATGACTTTATTTCATTGACGTTCTTTCAGTTGGAAACGATTCAAGCTCAGCTCGACACGCTCAGCTGAGTTGGTTTCTCACTTTGACAGCAGATGGTACTGCTCTGAACCCAGTCACCACTGGTGTGGTACAACATCATTGTGTATAACTAAAAATGACTGAAACACCTCTCGTGGTGTTGTTCTAGGAACGATCTGTTGTACTGAGTGAGTTAAATATCAGACCAAATGGAGTGTATATTCCAAGAATTCCGACCTAGATACAACAAAACCGTTGTTTTATTACATGTATTAAGATTGAATCTAACACACGTTGCCTGTAGACATTTTCAGAAGCAGTATTTTGTTAATTCAGTAAAATAATGTATGTGTTTGTACACATTCTCGGCATAGTGTACACCTGTACTCAACCACCAGATAGGCTATGTGTTAAAAAATATAAGTGTTCTTCTGAAAATGCCTTTATATAAAATATTACATAGTCGTGTAATTTATGTTATTTTCTTGAACTGTAATCACTAAATCACTTGTGGGGCGCGATAGCATACTGGTTAGAAGGCCGGACTCTCAATCGAGAGAACCCGGTTTCAAATCCCACTGTGGTCGCTTCGAACCTTTGGCAAGTTTGATCACCCCACGTTGCCACAGTTCACTCAGCTGTATAAATGAGTACCTGGCAATACAGACAGTGGTGGATATGTGAACGAATAGCCTTCGCGCAGCAATTGCAGCGTGGCTGAATACTTCCCAAAGAAGTTGAGATGGCCTTGGAATGAACAGGTCTGCCAGGGGGTGAAGTGTAAAGCGCTTTGAGCAGTCCTATGGACCAGATACCGCGCTATATAAGAACATACCTTTACCTTTTAAAGATACTACTAAGTTAAATGTATGTTATACAGCTACATCATCAGGGCTTAAAATTCGCCTGAAAATCTGGGGGAGGGGCTGGGGGAGGGGCTGGGGGGAGCTTGGTGTGGAATAGAGTTTCATGAAGAAGCTGGTGACGAGTTGGTTAAAGTGGGCTGGACTCGTGGACTGAATGGAATGAAGAAGAGTAAGACCGCGATTGACGTGGGAGGACTGTGTGAAGACACATTTGGTGGTAGTCGGAGGGGAGTGGAGAACATCACTGAGTGGTGCAGGAGTGGAGACAGGTGGTGGATACAGTAGAGAACGGTGACAGGAGAAGGAAAACAAAAATCTATGACAAGTATCGATGCCAGCCGCACCCCGGACTTCAGGTGTAAAGAGGAAAGAAATAACATAATATGTCTATACCTGGTACATAAGTACGTAATTAACAATAATAATACATAGTATGTATATGCGCGAGTGCGTGCGTGTGAACATGTAGGTGTGTATATAATATATTGCCCCCTTCATCTTTTTTATTTTTATTCATTAGAATTTGGAACGTGCCAAATACCATGACAAGTATTTCCCAGTTTAATAGCCGAATAACAATACGTTTTTAGCATAAAACTGACCATGCACTATTTCTTCAGAAGTTCAGAATTATGTGTAATCATACCGCTAGAAAATTACTCGTATAAACTAGCAGAGAGATTCTGGTAAGAATTACAATTCGGCAGAAGAATCAGAGACAATTTTTTTTTTAAATGCCGGATTATCGCGCATGTGGAAACCTGTCCTAATACGATGACATGTTGCTTGCCTATTCCCACCGTTGGGCACTGGCAGTCGTGTTTAACTACATTCTCACAGCAATTAAAATGTACTTTCACAAAGTCATGCAATATTGGTTATACATCATAATTAAAAAAGATATGTGTAGCGATGCTGGTTTGTAATGTAATTCAAACCACGGCACGGAAACACTAGACATCAGTTTCAAAGCACGTGTCACAAGCTAGATATTACAATTATTTAAATGTTTCATGAAACAATTATTAAGTGCGGTGATGTGGTAATTATCTTAGTTCAAACTGTGGCGAATGCAAGTAGGTAACAACGAAAATATGGGGAATAAGACGAAAACGCAAGTGCCAGACAGCTGCGAAACAACGAACTAACAGAAATAGTTGGGGAATTTGGACTAGTTAATATGATAAATGAACCCCCAGCTATAGATTCTGGAAATATATTAGACCTAGTACTTACATCAAACCCATCCCTTATCTCCACCATAAACACAGTGACAGGCATGAGCGACCATGAAACCATTTTCTTTGACATCAATATGAATCCTACCAGAAATAACGAACCACCACACAAAGTATACAACTACAGATCTACAAACTGCACCAAGATATCTCAGCAGTACTTTAATCGAAAACCAGATGAACAAGATGTAAACTCAAATTGGAACTTCTTTCATAAAAACTACACTAACGTGATAGGAGAATCCATCCTTAGCCGCATGACAAAATCTAAACAACACTTACCCTGGATCACAAGAAGCATTATCAGACTACAGAGAAAAAGGACAAAACTCACGCTAAAGCAAAGAAAAAAAACATCGGGAAAACACCAAAGAAGTGACCACATCCTATAACAGTTACATTAACAACATTATTGGAGAAAGTTTGACGACAAATCCAAAAAAAATTTGGTCCATCAGACAAAACATTACAGAAAATCTTGGCATTCTAGCACTAAAAATAAATAACAACTTGAAAACAACGGATCATGATAAAGCAAATGCTCTCAATGACCACTTCAAATCAGTTTTCACAAATGAGCAACTTCCTATCCCAACAAAAGGTTCATCACCATTTCCCTCAATTAAAACCCTAGAAATCGGACTAAACAGCATCACAAAACAGCTTGAAGCTGTAAACCCCAACAAAGCGCCAGGGCCAGACGAAATTCCTGCAAAAATACTAAAGGAAACTGCTAAAGAGATATCCCCAAGCCTGGAATACAACCCTTGTCACAGCAATACACAAAAACGCAAAAAATGTGACCCTGCTAACTATAGACCAATATCTTTAACTTGTATTCTGTGCAAGGTGATGGAGCATATTGTCCTTATACACATGTGGAATCATCTCGGCGTCAACAAGATTATTCTTCCTCACCAGCCTGGGTCAGTGGATTCCGATCTGGACTTTCTTGTGAAGGCAGTTCATGAATGGGCTGCATCCATGAACAAACGCACCAAAATTGATCTTATTTTACTAGACTTTTCTAAAGCCTTTGATTGTGTTCCCCATCAACGACTCCTCGACAAACTCAGTTACTACGGTATCACAGGATCCACGCTACACTGGATAAAAATCTGTCCTGGCTAACCGAACCCTACGTGTCTCAATAAATGGTTCCCACTCATCTCCAGCAAACGTCATATCTGATGTACCCTAAAGGCTCAGTCTTTGGCCCTGTCCTCTTTCTACTTTACATAAATGACACAATATATCACTGACACAATTCACTCCAACATACGACTTTTTGGTGATGACTCAATTGTTTATAGAGAGATTCGGTCACCTGCAGACCATGATATACTACAAACATACATTCAAAAACTAACAGACTGGTCAAACAAATTGCAAATGAAATTCAACACATCAAAATACCACCTACTCACAATTACTCATAAGTGTAAACCTAGCCAGTTCACAACATCTCAAACCAGCCGATTTCTCGAGTAAATTCACACCCATATACCTAGGCATAATCATTGATTCTAAACTGTCCTGGACTAAGCATGTACAAACCACTGCATTAAAATCTGCACAAACACTTGGCCTACTCAAACGAACACTCCATCCAGCCAAACCAAAAGTAAAGGAGGCAGCTTACAAGACCCAAATTAGAATATGGAGCAACAGCTTGGAATTCACATACCCAAAATAACATGGACAACCTGCAGAAAATGCAAAGAAGCTAGATTTGTCACCGCCGTACAACAAGCGTCACACACCTACAACACAAACTTGGCTGGCAGACATTAGAACAACGACAATTACAACACTCACTTTATTCTACAAAATTAAACATAACCTCCTGAATATTTCTCTACCAAAACATCTTATAATCCATGCACCCCTACACGAAACGGCGATCCTGATAAATGTATACAAACACAAGCACGCATCAACATATACTCTTTCTATCCTAGAGTCACAAGAGCCTGGGCTCTACTCCCCACTGAAATAATAAGTCTCCCCTCCATTCACCCCTTCCAACTAGCTGATGGAAATGTAATTTTAGGATAGAGATTGAATGATATCATAGTATCAAAGAAATCAAAGTATGTTCTATTTTTGTGAATTTTTAGTAAATTAATGTTGAAGTCCCCGGTAACAATGAGATTACTGCTATTTTATTAGTCGTAAATTCATCGATGACATTTTTAATATTCTCTTTACATGATCTCGGTGGTATATATATATATATATATATATATATATATATATATATATATATATATATATCATGAAATCATTTACAATGAAATCATTAACATCATCCTTCCTTGCTAAATAGTAAAAAAATCACATTAACAGGTGAAAACTGTGAAAAATGGAATTCATTTAAAACCCATATCTCTTCAGTCACCAGTGAGTTCGTCGTAAATAAGATGACATCCGCCCGACGTTATGTTCCCTGGCTTACAATGAGTTCGTCGTAAATAAAATGACATCCGCCCGATGTTATCTTCCCTGGCTTACAGTGAGTTCGTCGTAAATAAGATGACATCCGCCCGATGTTATCTTCCCTGGCTTACAGTGAGTTCGTCGTAAATAAGATGACATCCGCCCGATGTTATCTTCCCTGGCTTACAGTGAGTTCGTCGTAAATAAGATGACATCCGCCCGATGTTATCTTCCCTGGCTTACAGTGAGTTCGTCGTAAATAAGATGACATCCGCCCGATGTTATCTTCCCTGGCTTACAGTGAGTTCGTCGTAAATAAGATGACATCCGCCCGATGTTATCTTCCCTGGCTTACAGTGAGTTCGTCGTAAATAAGATGACATCCGCCCGATGTTATCTTCCCGGGCTTACAGTGAGTTCGACCTAAATAAAATGACATCCGCCCGATGTTATCTTCCCTGGCTTACAGTGAGTTCGACCTAAATAAGATGACATCCGCCCGATGTTATCTTCCCTGGCTTACAGTGAGTTCGTCGTAAATAAGATGACATCCGCCCAATGTTATCTTCCCGGGCTTACAGTGAGTTCGTCCTAAATAAGATGACATCCGCCCGATGTTATCTTCCCTGGCTTACAGTGAGTTCGTCCTAAATGCAGGTCCAGAAACATTGACGAACACAATTTTCTAATGTACGTCCAACATGGTTTTAGAAAATAATGTCCCAACCCCTCTGCTGTTTCTAGCATATATAAATGATTTACCCTTGCATGTAACATCTAGCGTCTGATTGTTTGCAGACGAATGTATGTTATGCAAACCCATCTATACAAGGGGGGACCAGTCAACCTTTCAAGCAGACCTAAATGCACTTGAAAATGGGTAAATGTTTGGGGCATGCACTTGAATGCTTCTAAGTGGCGCCAGTTAATAAAGTCCACACTTTGGTGTGCATCCGACACACTCAACCAGGTAATATAAATGATATGTTTAATGGCAAAACATTGGTGACATTACCAAACACGCAGTCCGTGGCAATATGTCGAAAACCACGAGAGCCGCTCTCCCCCTAGGCGCGGTTTACGTGGAGCGCCGAGCCGACAACTATAGTGTGCCAAATTATACCAAAGACTAATCGCCTAATACTGGCGTGACTACTTTTCTCTCTTCTTATTGCATCGAAACATGCCCAATGACGTGTAGTCACTGAAACAATGATAGAACACAGATTACTTGTATATTTAATCGTACACTTCACAGTTAACGCCAATATTGGAACGCAAACTAAGCACAGTCTTGTTGAATTAATCGCTCACACAAATATCTCTGGATATATGTTTCCATGTTCAATTCTAAAATTAATGGCCACGTAGTGTACGGCCTCAATGGAAATAACATAAAATAATCCACACAGTGATAATGAGGTTATCGTAGGGTAGACTGTCCTCCAGCCTTGGCGGTTATTCTGCCCGTTTACATAAGCAAGGTCGATCAGAAGTCTGTGACATAGTCACCATAACGCTGGTGAGGACGACGTTGACGACGTTGACGAGTTGAGCGTCTGCGAAGAGGTGATTCGTGTAGATTGTCGTTGCGACCGATTTCACTTAGTAGGTATATGATTGTCCTGTGTAGGTTGGTACTGTCCCGCGTCATACACTGGAGGTGGATCGACGTGACCAGGAACATCTTGTTAAGATGGAACTTATATTTCACAAAGTATGTGAGGAGGCTACGGTGGGGCGAGTGACTGAATGGAAGGATCTTCCACGTCACCGGAAGAGTCCTCATGTGACTAAATCGAAGGATCTTCCTCGTCACCAGAAGAGTCCTCATGTGACTGAATCGAAGGATCTTCCTCGTCACCGGAAGAGTCCTCATGTGACTGAATTGAGGGATCTTCCTCGTCACCGGAAGAGTCCTCGTGTGACTGAATCGAAGGATCTTCCTCGTCACTGGAAGAGTCCTCATGTGACTTAATCGAAGGATTTTCCTCGTCACCGGAAGAGTCCTCATGTGACTGAATCGAAGGATCCTCCTCGTCACCGGAAGAGTCCTCATATGACTGAATCGAAGGATCTTCCTCGTCACCGGAAGAGTCCTCATGTGACTGAATCGAAGGATCTTCCTCGTCACCGGAAGAGTCCTCGTGTGACTGAATCGAAGGATCTTCCTCGTCACCGGAAGAGTCCTCGTGTGACTGAATCGAAGGATCTTCCTCGTCAACGGAAGAGTCCTCATGTGACTGAATCGAAGGATCTTCCTCGTCACCGGAAGAGTCCTCGTGTGACTGAATGGAAGGATCTTCCTCGTCAACGGAAGATTCCTCATGTGCGCCCCTTCGGGAATACCAGGGAACACTTAACACCGGCGAGTACTTTGCAACACGCGTACATTTTCACTAGGTATGACATGCTTCATAACTGAGTGCCAACAAATTTCTTCACATCACACCAAACACCTTCGACTGAAACAAGTAAGTATCTATCTCGTGCACAGGATTTATTGCGGTCCGTGTGAAGATATGCCTAATCTCCTATATCCAAAGCTGTGGTATCGAACGTTTTACCCAGTGGTGCCTTACATTTTTCACTATGAGCACTATGAGGGTGGTTATCGATTAGTAGTTCATTTTGTGTGATAATCAACTTTTGCTCAACCAGAGGTATCTGGTTATTGGAAAACGGATCCCATCGCTGTGTCCACATCTCTCTGGCTGACAACCCACGTTTGCGTATGCGTGTATTCAGACAGGCTGTAGCTACATACAATGTTACAAGTGATACTGTTCCACCCAGAGGATCCTGTCGAAGCAGTTCTTCTTCCAGTGCTTGGACTGTTTTCTCAGCTACAGGATTCTTGTTGCGATTTTTTACCCTTCCGATTTCTAGTGTCATTCTGTGACGATGTAGAAGCTCGTCGTCAACAAGAGATCTAAACCCTGGTGCAGGATCGGTGCGAATGACCGCGGTCAGGCCATTCTGTGGACGCATTTCTATAAACAAGCGGATTATCCACTATCGTAGTTGCGTTGTAAGATGTCACACATTCTCTCAAGACGAGATCGTCAGCAGCAAATGAGATCCCAATGGCCACTGGCAGGTCAGTTGTGGATTGTTCCACGAGCCTGTGAGGTGTTTGGCGGAGTGTGGTACAACAGTGACAGCTGTCACAAACTCGTCCTTGTCAAGGATCGAAAAAGTTGCTATGTACAACTATCTTTAGCTGATGACTCGATGAGTGATATTGCTGTATGTGTAGCGCAGTCAAGAGACCATTCAGGACCTGGCGAGGGACGACAATGCACTCACAATTAGGGCCAATGGCTCGCTTCGCTTGACTACCAATAACCCATCCTTGGCGATTGTAATTGCATTCAAGCATCTTTTGAAGGCTCTGATGTTTGTCAACTTTTTGGACGGGCGTGAACCTTGTGTCGGGTGGGAATTTGTGCGGCCTAAAACATCACAATCGGACTGGATTGCCAACCAGGCAACTCGGCCTGTGAACGGGAGTTTCGCAACACCAGTCAGACACACTTCCTTTGTATATGACCGACTGACAACAGATTCTTCTGTGCGTTTAACAAATGGGGGATTGTGGGCAATATAGCAGATCCGGCCACGTGTTCAACAGATGCTTGGTAGCGACTGACAGTAGATAGGAAGGTGTGAACCCGAAGGCTAGCAGAGAATTCACCCCTAGACAGTTTCTCGAATGCTTGTACACATGGTTTGCTATCAGTGAGGATGCATGTCTTGTTGCTGGCCTGAATGATGTACGGGCTGAAGTGTTTAGTTGCTACGGCGACTGCCAATGCTTCCATCTCACAAGGTAGCCAGGACACTTGACCTCATCGTAACTTACTACTGGCCTGAATGATGTACGGGCTGAAGTGTTTAGTTGCTACGGCGACTGCTAATGCTTCCACCTCACAAGGTAGCCAGGACACTTGACGTCTTCGTAACTTTGCGTTGAAGAATCTCGCAACATGTAGTTTGTTGGCTCGTGTTACGTAGAGGGTGGCTCCTACTCCACAGTACCATCCGTAACAATCCACAGTTGATCATCAGGTTGTGGTAACGTGATTGTGTGGTTATATGAGAGGGCAGCTTGTGCAGCACTGAATACTTGCGAATATCATCGGACCACACGAATTTCTCTTGTGACTGGCATCCAGCTACGACATCATCTAGCGGTGCGAGTAGTGTTGACCATCTTGGAATAACGCGCGCCAACACCTTGCAAGCACCGATGAATGACCTCATACCTCCTACTTTCTCAGGTTTATTGCACGATGCTGGTGGCGCGATGCGGTGTGGACTCGTACTCCACGGAATGGAGTCGCAAGCCCGCAGTACTTCATTGATTCACGTGATAGCGGTATTCGGTAGAAAGCATTTGTGAGGTCTGTGGCGACGATGTACTTCCACTGAGCGATAAGACGTAGGGTGGAATCAATATCAGGCATATGGGACGGCTGAGGCTTAGCATAGCATCCCAAATCAGCAAATGCAGTAAAGAGGCTGAAACCTCCACTTGTGTTCTTCACTAGGAAAGACGGATTGAGGTACTCGATGGAGATACCCACCTCTTCAGGACGTTTGAAGACACATATTTTACCCAGATCGTAAGACTTTTATGGAAGATCCACAAGTTTGTGACGAACATATTGAGGGACACGGCCTTTCCGCTGAGGTGGTTCGACTGGACTCATGTTGACCTTTGCTTCAAACGGACCAACCTCACCATTATACCCTTTTATATTTTGGTCAAAGACGATGTCATACTCATCTAAGAGTAAGCGAAATTATGTTCTCATTTCTGGAGAAAGTACATTGTTGTGATTTAAACGCACAGCATCAGAATTCTTTGTGTCGAGTGAGGAGGCAATTGTAGTCTTGGAAGCGATTCAATTGTACCGTTGTCTAGATTGTTATTGTCAGTTGGTACAAGGACGGGGCGAATCTGACTGAACAGCTCGTTGCGTTTGAAAATGTGTGGTTCACTCGACAAGTTGGTAATGCGGATTTTCCCGTAAACACTTGAAATGATACTGGGCGGAGGATGATGACATGCACATGTTGGGAGCATCAATCCGGGACTCAAGAGCGTATTCCGAATCTGAGGGGATGTCACTAGGAAGTTCTATTTCTAGAAACCCTCCGGGCCACATTGTTGTAGAAGTAGCGGGGCATGCAGCACGAGTGCGCGACGTATGGCATGATGGTCTGCCGATTTGTTTGTTGATCCATACGTATAATGTGGTCTCATCGCCCAAGATGACGTAACGTTTGGCAGGCCGAACAGCTACGTCGTTAGACACCATGAATGGAGTGCCAGTCAGAATGTTAACGTCAAGGTGTATTCGATTAAGCCATCAAACACGAATTCTTGGTTGTCTCGGACGAATATTAATCGCGTCTCGCCGATAACTTAGGGATGATGATCCATCGGCTTGGTGAGCCGATTGCGAGCTTTTGTGAATTTCTGCTCGAAGTCGTTTCACGGCAGAAAGGCGGATCATATTCGAGCAGGATGATGGCGGTAGAATGTGTCTATGTACGGTGACTGTATCACTTGTACCCAGAGAGCTATAGGGGGTAGACTCGGATCGATATCTTCACCAGGGAGCGCGTGCGTGTCGTCTATAGCAAACACCTGCTCGTCATCGAAAATGCCAGTAATCTGCATCGCCTTTTTAATGTGTCTGCAGTCATGCTCATGTAGGTGTCTACACTCGCTGAGAAAGTACTTGTACTCAGCCTGACCAACATAGCGGGCATGCCTTATCACGCTGTACATGTCTGCCTGGTGCTCGGTCGCGTAGGTGTACAACACTGTGAAGCTGCCGTGCGCATCACTTTAGCATCTTCATTGGAACGAATTTCTTCTAGTAAAGAATCGAGTGCTTGCGAGATCTCAGGCTTAATTGAAGCGAGATCTGACGTCTATCCGTACCATTGTTTGACAAGCTTGGCTAGTTCATTGTGAATTAATCTCAACCATCTGAGGACGATAAAGTTCTCTAATGTGGGAGATAATTCTTCGTCGTCCACAATGACCTCACCGTGGTGGGATATGCCGTTGTTTCGTAGCAGTCTTCCACGAATGCCATGCGTTGTTGGCATAAATCTTCAGGACGTTCGTTTGGTCCCACGCGAATCTCTGCCAATTCGATAAAGCACTCGCCCGTTGCTTGAAACCCAAAATGGAGGCGAACGACTTGCCCGATGTGTTCTATCGAGATAGAGCTTTCTGGTGATAATTGGGCAGAAGTTCTCTGTCTGACCCAACATAAGTTCAAGCATGTTTACTTTTTGTTTGGACTGTTGTTTGGACCCTACGAAGGCTCGAAGGGGGGAGTTTCTAGTTTTACTCGCCCAAGTGACGCCATCTACCAGGACCGGTGCGAAGTTCTGGTCCAGTGATAGCATGTATTGTACATTTTGCTTCCAGTTTTCAAGAGTTCACAGTTTCTGATTTAGATACACACCACTATTTAGGTGCACGTTGCATGTCTACTATAACGTCAATGCGATATGGGTTACCGGGTCGGTGTTTTCTTCAGTAGAGATGTCTGCTGCGTGGGCACTCAGCGATTGCTGATTCACCATGTGCAAACTCAATGTTTACATTTATATCGATCGATTTTGTCCGCTCTGTGACGTGGGATACGGAATGTCGCTGCCACCACTCCAGTTAATAAAGTCCACATTTCACTGTATATCCACAGACTCAATCAGGTAATATAAATGATAGGCTTAATGGCAAAACATTTGTGAAATTACCAAAATTAATAGGCTTTCATGGCAATATGGCGAAACCACGAGAGCCACTCCCTCTAGGCGCGGCTTACTTGGAGCGCCGAGACGAATATATACTCAACAACTATGGTGTGCCAAATTATACTAAAGACTAATCGCCTAATACTGGCGTGGAATATAATAATATTGGGTAGAATTATCGCTAGATCAGTCAAGATCAATCAACATGTTATTCACAATTGTCATGTATTATAACTGTATTCACGTATTCACGGTTTGATCTTAATACATGTCTCTTTCTTATCGGATGAAATCAAGCAGCATAAATCATACTCTAGTTTGATGTCGTAGTCCACAACTAGACACCCTCCTCCGTCGGACGGGGCAGGCCGCGTTTCGTTGAGCTCTCGTTAGACGATGTGCTGTTGTTACAAATGCGACGGAAAATAATGAAGTTATCTAATGGCATCGAACTTCAAACGATCCGTACGATGAATCTGGTGAGATAAACATTCACAATACCCTTGGATGGGGGTGGATTTGCACATAATCTATGGGTCTGACAGATTCAGCGTGCTGCCATATTGAACGTCCATCTTGGACATGCCACATTTGACACACCTATCAGACGTGTAACCAACGACAATAAGACATCATGCCGCCCAAGCATCGCCAAAAAAGCTCGTCAGAGACTACTCGCATTGAAGGTATTGACAATGAACTTCTAAAACTTACCTTTATTGAAACTCTGAGTGACAGTGATGTTATAAAACAGTTGAAACGAGCTCTGTTCCCGCAAGAGATTGCTCACAAAATAGACTACTTAGCAGCTCAGACTGAGCAACTAAAACAAACTGTGAAAGAAAAGGACGAGAAAATCAAAGCACTTGAAAGTAGAGTCGACTTGTTAGAATCGGCCAACGACAGCATCGAGTAGGTACTGGTGAAATTGAAAATTCAATCCTAGACATTGTCAATGATCATATGAAGTTAACCCCAGTCCTGCTGTCTCACAAGATTGAGCGAGCGCACAGAATTGGCCGCCCCAAAACGGATGGCGGGCGACCACGCACTACAATTGTCATACTAACTAGCGAACGTCGGAGGGACGCTATATACAGAGCTCGAATCAACATAAAACATCACAATACAGCCTCGGGTCTAAACCTTCGTTTATTTGTGAATGAAGACCTCACGAAAACTCGTTCTGAACTTCTGTATGAACTTCGAAAAAAAAAATGGACTGATTTCTGACTGTTGGTCTTTCAATGGGAATATCTTGTACAAAGACACTCAGGGTGTTGTCCATCAAGTACGAAGTAAACAGGACGCATGTTTCAAGGTGCGCCGTGTTTAACGCCTGTGTTACGTAACTCCTGTGGACAATACCGACACACTGCTGCGTCAAATGACGTAATCATTGTCTGGCACTTGCACACTTGCACACTTGCACAGCTTCAAGTAGCGTGAATCTACGTATTTAATTTCCTAACCTATCCATGTTATACGGATAGATGATTTATTACAGAGTATCATTTTATTTTTTCAGACTAAATACAATTAGAGTAATATATTTAGTTATGCTGATTTGTAGTTGGTACATGCCAAATTATGGCAGTAGGTTATTATATTACTATTGTTTTTGTTTATATATATATTTTTTCGATATCAGGACTATAACCACCTAAGCCTATGTGCGCATATAATATAATGGGCACGTGCGATTATTAATGATTGGCAGTCCTATCTCACCATTTATTGTGACTTGTGTTATCACCATTAATCTCGGTACCTCGATGACCTCTGT
Organism: Lamellibrachia columna; assembly: GCA_963662155.1. Classification (NCBI taxonomy): domain Eukaryota; kingdom Metazoa; phylum Annelida; class Polychaeta; order Sabellida; family Siboglinidae; genus Lamellibrachia; species Lamellibrachia columna. Next base: position 4,419,267 of record OY759273.1, read on the forward strand.
GGTATGCATTTTTCTTTTTATTATATTTGTCATGTTCTTGTTAATCCCAAATAATAGCGTTCGTTTCAGTATTTATATGTACTATGCTAATATTCCTACACAGGCAATTGTGGTGATTCGCAGCACAACATACAAGCTGACTCTATATTTTATCTCAAATGTTATATTATGTATAATAAATAGCGGACAATCGGTTTTAATTGCATATTTTTAACCAGAATTACGTATCCAAATAATGGATGATGATGAATCATTTATTCATTTTCAAGGAGGTACTAACCGCAATTCTTTATTTAATATATTACAGTTAGATGAAACACTTGATGAGGATATTCAACCAATACGTCATTCCCCTTATTATGATCTTGATAATTTTAAGTTACTGGCAGAAAGACACAACAAACGTTTTAATATACTAAGCACAAACATAGAATCAATTAATGCCAAACATAGTGAAATAGAAGCCTTCATGGAAGAACTTAACCTGATAAACTTTAAATTTAGCTTAATATGTTTTCAGGAATGTTGGCTTTCCGAGAACGATGATACGTGTCATTTACAACTTGAGGGATATCAGTGCATTAAACAAGGTAAAACATGTAGTAATAAAGGTGGACTGGTCATGTATTTAAGCAAAACATTTAACTACAAAGTAATTTTGTCTCTTAATCAGTTTGATAATTGGGAAGGTCAATTTATTAAAGTAACTGGTGGTGGGCTATCTAAAGATATAATAATTGGCAACATTTACAGGCCCCCAAGAGACCTTAATGAAAATTATAAACAATTCGTTTCCGAATTCACACCTATCATTTCGTCATTTGACAGAACAAACTCCGATGTTATTATTGCAGGAGACTTTAATATAAACCTTTTGAAAATAAACGAAAAAGAAGTATTCGCGGAATTTTTTTATACTTTAATATCATATAGCTTTTACCCCCACATCACACTTCCTACTAGGCTCTCCAAAAATAATGGAACCCTAATTGATAATTTCTTTTGCAAATTAACTAAATCTACAATGAAGCCTAAATCAGGTATTTTAACTAAACAATTATCAGACCACCAACCATATTTCACTTTTCTAAATACAGTTTCCCACACAGAACCTTTACCAAGATATATAACAATTACTGTACAGAACTCTGATTCAATATCTGATTTTATACACGAGGTTTTCTCATAAAATGTTTATAGTAAACTCGACCAATCTCCTAATGCAAACCCTAATGCAAATTATGATATACTACATGACGTAATGCAATGTGCAAAAAATAAACATATGCCATATAAAACAGTTAAACTATAAAAAAAACAAGAAATCCGCATGGATTACGTTAGGGCTGCTCAAATCCATTCGATACAGAGATAAATTGTATAAGACACTAAAAACTACTAGACCAGAATCATCAAAATACTTTGCAATTCGGCTCAACCTGACTACCTATAATACTATCCTTAAAAAAAGCATACGTGCTGCTAAACGCATACATTACGAATCGTGTTTTAACAAATTCAAAAATAACATTAAAAAAACATGGGAAACAATTAATGGTATTCTTTCTAGAACATGCAGAAAGAAAACGTTCCCCAATTCCTTTATTTATAACGAAAATACCATAGCAGATAAAACGGCAATTGCAAACACATTTAATTCATATTTTACCAATATTGGCCCAAATTTAGCCAACCAAATACAAAATTCCATAAATAAAACTTTCAGATTCTATCTTAATGGAAACCATAACAATGTATTTAATTTTCAACTTATTAATGAAGAAACAATATCTAAAACAATAGATGATATGCACACAAAAGCAAGTTGCGGATTTGACGCCATTTCTTCACGGCTTCTAAAGTTAATTAAACCTGTTTTGACAAAATCTTTAACTTTAATCACAAACCAAATATTAACAACGGGTATCTTCCCCGACAAACTAAAAATTGCTAAAGTAATACCAATTTATAAAAAAGGGGAAGAAACCCTATTCTGCAACTACAGGCCAATATCAATCTTACCTGCAATTTCAAAAGTAATCGAAACAATTATTTACGACCAGCTAGATTCTTTCTTAAAAAGACACAAACTAATGTACGATAGTCAGTATGGATTTAGAAAGGAACATTCTACGGAATTTGCCGCTCTTGAATTAATTGATAGGATATTGACACGTATGGATAATAAGGAAATACCAATAAATATTTACTTGGACCTGTCAAACGCATTTGACACTCTGGATCACTCAATATTAATCGATAAGCTAGAGTTTTATGGCGTAAAAGGAGTAGCTTTAGACCTATTCAAAAATTATTTAGCAAATAGAAAACAGTACGTAGCATTTGAAGATGCCCAATCAGATATGCTTAATATCTCCACAGGCGTACCTCAAGGATCAATTCTAGGCCCTTTGTTATTTATAATTTACATAAATGACTTTGCCCAATCTAGTCCGAAATTCAACTTTATTATGTACGCCGATGACACGACCGATGACACGACCGATGACACGACACTTTCAAGTACCCTAGATTCTTTCGCACAATATAGCAAAAATGAAAATGTAGAATTCATAATCAACACAGAACTGGACAAAATTAAAGAATGGCTTAAATTAAACAAATTATCCTTAAATGTAAATAAATCTAAATATGTGATTTTCAAAACGGCTAGAAGAAATAATATGATAAATCCACTAAATATAAAAATAGATAATACATATATCGATAGAGTAGATGAGTTAAATTTCCTAGGGATAAGTTTTAATGAACAATTAAACTGGCAAAGCCACATCAAAATAATTTCAAATAGGTGCTCCAGAATTATAGGTATCCTAAATAAACTTAAACGATTGTTACCTCTTAATATAAAGATTATGTTGTATAACACTTTGATATTGTCACATCTAAACTATGGCTTAACAGCCTGGGGCTATAGATGTGATAGACTAAAAAAACTTCAAAAGAAAGCCGTTCGAATTATATGTTTAAGTAAAAATAATGCTCATACCGATCCACTGTTCAAAAGTCTTAATTTACTAAAAGTAGCGCATATTTTAAAATTGCAGGAACTAAAATTATATCATAATTTTTCAAACAATAAACTACCTGTCTACCTGCAAAACTTACCACTTAATCAAAACAATAGTGTTCACAACTTTAATACACGTGGTCAATATAATATACATACGATCAGGGTACACCACGAGTTTGCTAAACGAAGTCTCAGGTACAGTTTGCCACATACTATAAATAATGCACCTGATTTATTAAAAGACAAGGTCACCACTCACAGTTTACATGGTTTCTCAAATTATATCAAACTTTATTATCTGAATACATATTATATTGAACAATGTGCAATCCAAAATTGTTATATATGTCAACATGACTGACTATGTCTCCGTTCCTACTTGGTTAAAATCACTATGTATATCCGATTGTACGAAAATAATTGGCATTTGTAATATACAGACATATCTATATTAATTTTGTTCACTCAGTAATTATGCATTAATATCTATAGGGATTTTTCTTTTTATAATTTAAAAACGGGTGAACTTAATCGACAGGGTGGCTCCTACGACAGCGATTATTTTAGTCTTAGTAGGAGTCTCCCGTCCCTTATATGACATTATCTTTTATTTTTCAGACCGTACTCTATACTCTTACTACTTCGTTTTATCATGTCGACATATATGTAATATATTGTATGGTTTTTGTGTTGAATACTCTGTTTTGTTGTATTTGGGACGAATAAATATTTCCTGTTTCCTGTTCCTGTTTCTATTGGGTGAATATTGATTCCTGGTCCGATATTGAATCAACTGAACATTAGCTCTACATAAGTAAGTGCAATGTCTCTTTGAGCGGCGTCCGACTCGATATCAATTGAAACAACATATATACGCAATATGACACACCACTATACTGATACGATATACACGCGACCTGATTAACGGTGCGATCTGATGACGATTGAAATGAAGACCCACTATCACTTTTTATGTCTTATCCAGAAATACTAATTTGGTGTTATAGCACAGAACATGACACACCCACCAGTAACCCAACATTGACTCACTTTGATTCATGATCCTGTATTGATACGATTGATTAGTGATGCCTTGGTTGATGATATGATAGCGATCTAAATTAATATGTCACTGTCAATTTGATGTCCTATTAAAAAAATACTACTTTGATGTTATAGCCCACAACATCACACAGCGTCCAATGACTTAGTATTGACCCAATTTAATCCACAGTCAGATATTGCTCCGATTGACTGACAGGATGTGGTCAGTAGGATGACGACACCGACAATTTGATGCCGTAGCTGCCACCTTAATACACAAAGTCGTGATTGGATATTGATACAATATTGATTAACTATTAATCCGATATTAATTAGATATTGATTAGATATCGATTAAAAACTCCACTCAAAATGCAAAGCCCCGCCACACGCTACTCGCGTGTGTGTCAGTCATTGAAACGTATATTTCCTCGTCTCTTTCCAGCAAATTCCTTTTTAAATTTTTTTAAGAGTGCTTTTTCTTCATCCGATTTCAAGTGTACGTGTGTCCTTTCTTCCAGCACATATAGCTCATATAGACACTTTTTCATGCATGCGATATACTCGTTGTGGCAGATCTCGATTTTAGATTCCGTATCTGGCTTGGCACAATGGTGATCTCTGTGGCAATTAAAGTATTTCTCAATACAATACGATTTGCACACCACTTTATCTTCCGCGGTGTTGATCGGCTTAAAAACCCCGGCTTCAACGATCAGCGGAACGCATAGGATCTACAACAACGAAATATTAGTTAGAACGTACGTGTTATATTTTATGCCTGGTCACAAATGTATGCACCAACGTGCACCACACCAACTTTACAATACACTGAGAGTGCTGCACCACATGTGAACTACTAACGTTACAATAAACGGAGAGTGCTGCAACACATGTGAACCACTAACATTACAATACACGGAGAGTGCTAGAACACATGTGAACCACCAACTTTACAATACACTGAGAGTGCTGCAACAAATGTGAACCACTAACGTTACAATAAACGGAGAGTGCTACAACACATGTGAACCACTAAAATTACAATACACGGAGAGTGCTAGAACACATGTGAACCACCAACTTTACAATACACGGAGAGTGCTGCAACACATGTGAACCACTAACGTTACAATAAACGGAGAGTGCTACAACACATGTGAACCACTAACATTACAATACACGGAGAGTGCTCGAACACATGTGAACCACCAACTTTACAATACACGGAGAGTGCTGCAACACATGTGAACCACTAACGTTACAATAAACGGAGAGTGCTACAACACATGTGAACCACTAACATTACAATACACGGAGAGTGCTAGAACACATGTGAACCACCAACTTTACAATACACGGAGAGTGCTCGAACACATGTGAACCACCAACTTTACAATACACGGAGAGTGCTGCAACACATGTGAACCACTAACGTTACAATAAACGGAGAGTGCTACAACACATGTGAACCACTAACATTACAATACACGGAGAGTGCTAGAACACATGTGAACCACCAACTTTACAATACACGGAGAGTGCTGCAACACATGTGAACCACTAACGTTACAATAAACGGAGAGTGCTACAACACATGTGAACCACTAACATTACAATACACGGAGAGTGCTACAACACATGTGAACCACCAACTTTACAATACACGGAGAGTGCTGCAACACATGTGAACCACTAACGTTACAATAAACGGAGAGTGCTACAACACATGTGAACCACTAACATTACAATACACGGAGAGTGCTAGAACACATGTGAACCACCAACTTTACAATACACGGAGAGTGCTGCAACACATGTGAACCACTAACGTTACAATAAACGGAGAGTGCTACAACACATGTGAACCACTAACATTGCAATACACGGAGAGTGCTAGAACACATGTGAACCACCAACTGTACAATACACGGAGAGTGCTGCAACACATGTGAACCACTAACGTTACAATAAACGGAGAGTGCTACAACACATGTGAACCACTAACATTACAATACACGGAGAGTGCTAGAACACATGTGAACCACCAACTTTACAATACACGGAGAGTGCTGCAACACATGTGAACCACTAACGTTACAATAAACGGAGAGTGCTACAACACATGTGAACCACTAACATTACAATACACGGAGAGTGCTAGAACACATGTGAACCACCAACTTTACAATACACGGAGAGTGCTGCAACACATGTGAACCACTAACGTTACAATAAACGGAGAGTGCTACAACACATGTGAACCACTAACATTACAATACACGAAGAGTGCTAGAACACATGTGAACCACCAACTTTACACTACACGGAGAGTGCTGCAACACATGTGAACCACTAACGTTACAATAAACGGAGAGTGCTCGAACACATGTGAACCACCAACATTACAATACACGGAGAGTGCTAGAACACATGTGAACCACCAACTTTACAATACACTGAGAGTGCTGCAACACATGTGAACCACTAACGTTACAATAAACGGAGAGTGCTACAACACATGTGAACCACCAACATTACAATACACGGAGAGTGCTAGAACACATGTGAACCACCAACGTTACAATACACGGAGAGTGCTAGAACACATGTGAACCACCAACTTTACAATACACTGAGAGTGCTGCAACACATGTGAACCACTAACGTTACAATAAACGGAGAGCGCTATAACACATGTGAACCACTAACGTTACAATAAACGGAGAGTGTTAGAACACATGTGAACCACCAACGTTACAATACACTGAGAATGCTACAACACATGTGAACCACTAACGTTACAATAAACGGAGAGTACTACAACACATGTGAACCACTAACGTTACATTAAACGGAGATTGCTATAACACATGTGAACCACCAACATTACAATACACGGAGAGTGCTACAACACATGTGAACCACTAACGTTACAATAAACGGAGAGTGCTACAACACATGTGAACCACCAACAGTACAATACACGGAGAGTGCTATAACACATGTGAACTACTAACGTTACAATAAACGGAGAGCGCTACAACACATATGAACCACTAACGTTACAATACACGGAGAGTGCTACAACACATGTGAACAACTAACGTTACAATACACGGAGAGTGCTACAACACAAGTGAACCACCAACGTTATAATACACGGAGAGTGCTACAACACATTTGAACCACTAACGTTACAATAAACGGAAAGTGCTACAACACATGTGAACCAATAACGTTACAATAAACGGAGAGTGCTACAACACATGTGAACCAATAACATTACAATAAACGGAGAGTGCTACAACACATGTGAACCAATAACGTTACAATAAACGGAGAGTGCTACAACACATGTGAACCAATAACGTTACAATAAACGGAGAGTGCTACAACACATGTGAACCAATAACGTTACAATAAACGGAGAGTGCTACAACACATGTGAACCAATAACGTTACAATAAACGGAGAGTGCTACAACACATGTGAACCAATAACGTTACAATAAACGGAGAGTGCTACAACACATGTGAACCAATAACGTTACAATAAACGGAGAGTGCTACAACACATGTGAACCAATAACGTTACAATAAACGGAGAGTGCTACAACACATGTGAACCAATAACGTTACAATAAACGGAGAGTGCTACAACACATGTGAACCAATAACGTTACAATAAACGGAGAGTGCTACAACACATGTGAACCAATAACGTTACAATAAACGGAGAGTGCTACAACACATGTGAACCAATAACGTTACAATAAACGGAGAGTGCTACAACACATGTGAACCAATAACGTTACAATAAACGGAGAGTGCTACAACACATGTGAACCAATAACGTTACAATAAACGGAGAGTGCTACAACACATGTGAACCAATAACGTTACAATAAACGGAGAGTGCTACAACACATGTGAACCAATAACGTTACAATAAACGGAGAGTGCTACAACACATGTGAACCAATAACGTTACAATAAACGGAGAGTGCTACAACACATGTGAACCAATAACGTTACAATAAACGGAGAGTGCTACAACACATGTGAACCAATAACGTTACAATAAACGGAGAGTGCTACAACATACGTGAACCATCAACTGTACAATACAAGGAGATGTGATGTGAACCACTAACGTTACAGAACACGGAGAGTGCTACACACATGTGAACCACCAACATTACGGTACATATATGCCAGCATTCGTGCATACTCTCTTCGTCTCGCGTTAGTTTCTTGTTAACTTACTTTCATCTGAAGAGCGTGTTCTTTCAGTTCATTTGCATATGATTTGGTTGTCGGGGAGAGGGAGGGGCTCAAACATATCCTTTCTTTTGTCTGGGAGACGGAGGGGCTAAACATATGCTTCCGTTTGTGTGGGAGAGGGAGGGCTAAACGTATGCTTTCGTTTGTCTGGGAGAAGTCGGGGCTAAAACATATGCTTTCGTTTGTCTGGGAGAGGGACGGGCTAAAACATATGATTTCGTTTGTCTGGGAGAGGGACGGGCTAAAACATATGATTTCGTTTGTCTGGGAGAAGGACGGGGTAAAGCATATGCTTTCGTTTATCTGGGAGACGTAGGGGCTAAACCATATGCTTTCGTTTGTCTGGGAGAGGGACGGGCTCAAACATGCTTTTATTTGTCGCGTTGGACAAGTTGTATTTTCACGTAACTTGTTCGCCGAACAAGTTAAAACTGACGCCCATTTATTGATGATTGCATGCTATGCATAACTCAACGAATTGTTATACAACAATCTTACCACAGTCTATTAGATTATACAGTCATGCCTCGTTTATTCGCACACTTAAGTTGCCAAGGCTTTCAACACAGAACGGACTAAGGGATCAGCTTTATACACAAGTGACCAAGCATTTCAACAAGGCTGGTCACAACGTTTTTGACGAGTTACCATCCTAGAATTAGGACCATTTTCGAATGTTGCTGCATTGGAAACCACGTATAGATGTTAATCAAAATGGATCACTAGACTCAAAGCTACACAGCATGTTGGACTTAATGTTAGGGAGGATTCCTTTGACATCATACATGGTGTGTTTAGCTGCTATCACCCAACACTCTACATTCCCAAGTTTTCTCTAGGAACAAGAATCTGAAAGACTCGTAAATGTAGGTGTTAGGTACACAGTACCTCATCTAGAGGGTCTTGCTAGAATATCAGACTTTATTTATATAGACCTTAATCGCTTTTATATATCAAGGGTGTTATTAACTGGTGAAGTTGTTGAGGTGCAGCAGTGCTGCATCGTGTAGCTTTGCTGGTTTCTAGCCCTTACCGAATTACGATAGTTGTTTTTCATATGTAGCGGAACTGTTTTAGGCAAATTTGTGACTTAATAAGTTAGGGTTGGACTCAGTGTTTGAAACGAGGAGGATCTGGGAATCCAGGACCCCTCCATAAGGCACGAGGGAACTCCCATAAGAAAGAAAAATGTAAGCTTGGGGGTCCCACATTGTATCGTTGCACCGACGTAATTACCCTTCCGCTGTTGCACCTGTGGTTGTGTGTGAGGCTACACTGGTTTGTCTAAGGTTGTGTGTGAGGCTACTCTGGTTTGTCTGTGGCTGAGTGTGAGGCTGCTCTGGTTTGTCTATGGCTGTGTGTGAGGCTGCTCTGGTTTGTTTGTGGCTGTATTTGAGGCTACTCTGGTTTGTCTGTGGCTGTGTGTGAGGCTGCTCTGGTTTGTCTGTGGCTGTGTGTGAGGCTACTCTGGTTAGTCTATGGCTGTGTGTGAGGCTGCTCTGGTTTGTCTGTGGCTGTGTGTGAGGCTACTCTGGTTTGTCTGAGGCTGTGTGTGAGGCTACTCTGGTTTGTCTGTGGCTGTGTGTGAGACTGCACTGGTTTGTTTGAGGCTGTATGTGAGGCTAATCTGGTTTATCTGTGGCTGTGTGTGAGGCTGCTCTGGTTTGTCTGTGGCTGTGTGTGAGGCTACTCTGGTTTGTCTGTGGCTGTGTGTGAGGCTGCTCTGGTTTGTCTGTTGCTGTGTGTGAGGCTGCTCTGGTTTGTCTGGGGCTGTGTGTGAGGCTCCTCTGGTTTGTCTGTGGCTGTGGGTGAGGCTGCTCTGGTTTGTCTGTGGCTGTGTGTGAGGCTACTCTGGTTAGTCTATGGCTGTGTGTGAGGCTGCTCTGGTTTGTCTGTGGCTGTGTGTGAGGCTACTCTGGTTTGTCTGTGGCTGTGTGTGAGGCTACTCTGGTTTGTCTGTGGCTGTGTGTGAGACTGCTCTGGTTTGTTTGAGGCTGTATGTGAGGCTACTCTGGTTTATCTGTGGCTGTGTGTGAGGCTGCTCTGGTTTGTCTGTGGCTGTGTGTGAGGCTACTCTGGTTTGTCTGTAGCTGTGTGTGAGGCTGCTCTGGTTTGTCTGTTGCTGTGTGTGAGGCTGCTCTGGTTTGTCTGTGGCTGTGTGTGAGGCTCCTCTGGTTTGTCTGTGGTTGTGTATGAGGCTACTCTGGTTTGTCTGTGGCTGTGTGTGAGGCTGCTCTGGTTTGTCTGTGGCTGTGTGTGAGGCTACTCTGGTTTGTCTGTGGCTGCGTGTGAGGCTACTCTGGTTTGTCTGTGGCTGTGTGTGAGGCTGCTCTGGTTTGTCTGTGGCTGTGTGAGGCTGCTCTGGTTTGTCTGTTGCTGTGTGTGAGGCTGCTCTGGTTTGTCTGTGGCTGTGTGTGAGGCTACTCTGGTTTGTCTGTGGCTGTGTGAGGCTGCTCTGGTTTGTCTGTGGCTGTGTGTGAGGCTACTCTGGTTTGTCTGTGGCTGAGTGTGAGGCTACTCTGGTTTGTCTGTGGCTGTGTGTGAGGCTGCACTGGTTTGTTTGTGGCTGTATGTGAGGCTACTCTGGTTTGTCTGTGGCTGTGTGTGCGGCTGCTCTGGTTTGTATGTGGCTATGTGTGAGGCTACTCTGGTTTGTCTGTGGCTGTGTGTGAGGCTATTTTGGTTTGTATATGGCTGTGTGTGAGGCTGCTCTGGTTTGTCTGTGGCTGTGTGTGAGGCTACTCTGGTTTGTCTGTGGCTGTGTGTGAGGCTACTCTGGTTTGTCTGTGGCTGTGTGTGAGGCTGCTCTGGTTTGTTTGAGGCTGTATGTGAGGCTACTCTGGTTTGTCTGTGGCTGTGTGTGAGGCTGCTCTGGTTTGTCTGTGGCTGTGTGTGAGGCTACTCTGGTTTGTCTGTGGCTGTGTGTGAGGCTACTCTGGTTTGTCTGTTGCTGTGTGTGAGGCTACTCTGGTTTGTCTGTGGCTATGTGTGAGGCTACTCTGGTTTGTCTATTGCTATGTGTGAGGCTACTCTGGTTTGTATGTGGCTGTGTGTGAGGCTACTCTGGTTTGTCTGTGGCTGTGTGTGAGGCTACTCTGGTTTGTCTGTGGCTGTGTGTGAGGCTACTCTGGTTTGTCCGTGGCTGTGTGTGAGGCTACTCTGGTTTGTCTGTGGCTGTGTCTGAGGCTACTCTGGTTTGTCTGTGGCTGTATGTGAGGCTGCTCTGGTTTGTCAGTGGCTGTGTGTGAGGCTGCTCTGGTTTGTCTGTGGCTGTGTGAGGCTGCTCTGGTTTGTCTGTTGCTGTGTGTGAGGCTGCTCTGGTTTGTCTGTGGCTGTGTGTGAGGCTACTCTGGTTTGTCTGTGGCTGTGTGAGGCTGCTCTGGTTTGTCTGTTGCTGTGTGTGAGGCTGCTCTGGTTTGTCTATGGCTGTGTGTGAGGCTGCTCTGGTTTGTCTGTGGCTGTGTGAGGCTGCTCTGGTTTGTCTGTTGCTGTGTGTGAGGCTGCTCTGGTTGGTCTGTAGCTGTGTGTGAGGCTGCTCTGGTTTGTATGTGGCTGTGTGTGAGGCTGCTTTGGTTTGTCTGTGGCTGCGTGTGAGGCTGCTCTGTTTTGTCTGTGGCTGTGTGAGGCTGCTCTGGTTTGTCTGTTGCTGTGTGTGAGGCTGCTCTGGTTTGTCTGTGGCTGTGTGTGAGGCTACTCTGGTTTGTCTGTGGTTGTGTGAGGCTGCTCTGGTTTGTCTATGGCTGTGTGTGAGGCTGGTCTGGTTTTCTGTGGCTGTGTGTGAGGCTACTCTGGTTTGTCTGTGGCTATGTGTGAGGCTACTCTGGTTTGTCTGTGGCTGTGTGTGAGGCTGCTCTGGTTTGTTTGTGGCTGTATTTGAGGCTACTCTTTTTTGTATGTGGCTGTGTGTGAGGCTACTCTGGTTTGTCTGTGGCTGTGTGTGAAGCTACTCTGGTTTGTCTGTTGCTGTGTGTGAGGTTACTCTGGTTTGTCTGTGGCTGTGTGAGGCTGCTCTGGTTTGTCTGTTGCTGTGTGTGAGGCTGCTCTGGTTTGTCTATGGCTGTGTGTGAGGCTGATCTTGTTTGTCTGTGGCTGTGTGAGGCTGCTCTGGTTTGTCTGTTGCTGTGTGTGAGGCTGCTATGGTTTGTCTGTAGCTGTGTGTGAGGCTGCTCTCGTTTCTCTGTGGCTGTGTGTGAGGCTGCTCTGGTTTGTATGTGGCTGTGTGTGAGGCTGCTCTGGTTTGTATGTGGCTGTGTGTGAGGCTACTCTGGTTTGTCTGTGGCTGTGTGACGCTGCTCTGGTTTGTCTGTTGCTGTGTGTGAGGCTGCTCTGGTTTGTCTATGGTTGTGTGTGAGGCTGCTCTGGTTTGTCTGTGGCTGTGTGAGGCTGCTCTGGTTTGTCTGTTGCTGTGTGTGAGGCTGCTCTGGTTTGTCTGTGGCTGTGCGTGAGGCTGCTCTCGTTTGTCTGTGGCTGTGTGTGAGGCTGCTCTGGTTTGTCTGTGGCTGTGTGTGAAGTTGCTCTGGTTTGTCTGTGGCTGTGTGTGAGGCTGCTCTGGTTTGTCTGTGGCTGTGTGAGGCTGCTCTGGTTTGTCTGTTGCTGTTTGTGAGGCTGCTCTGGTTTGTCTGTGGCTGTGTGTGAGGCTACTCTGGTTTGTCTGTGGCTGTGTGAGGCTGCTCTGGTTTGTCTATGGCTGTGTGTGAGGCTGCTCTGGTTTGTCTGTGGCTGTGTGTGAGGCTACACTGGTTGGTCTGTGGCTGTGTGTGAGGCTACTCTGGTTTGTCTGTGGCTGTGTGTGAGGCTGCTCTGGTTTGTTTGTGGCTGTATATGAGGCTACTCTTGTTTGTCTGTGGCTGTGTGTGAGGCTGCTCTGGTTTATATGTGGCTGTGTGTGAGGCTGCTCTGATTTTTCTGTGGCTGTGTGTGAGGTTACTCTGGTTTGTCCGTGGCTGTGTGTGAGGCTACTTTGGTTTGTCTGTGGCTGTGTGTGAGGCTACTCTGGTTTGTCTGTGGCTGTATGTGAGGCTGCTCTGGTTTGTCTGTGGCTGTGTGTGAGGCTGCTCTGGTTTGTCTGTGGCTGTGTGAGGCTGCTCTGGTTTGTCTGTTGCTGTGTGTGAGGCTGCTCTGGTTTGTCTGTGGCTGTGTGTGAGGCTGCTCTGGTTTGTCTGTGGCTGTGTGAGGCTGCTCTGGTTTGTCTGTTGCTGTGTGTGAGGCTGCTCTGGTTTGTCTGTGGCTGTGTGTGAGTCTACTCTGGTTTGTCTGTTGCTGTGTGTGAGGCTACTCTGGTTTGTCTGTGGCTGTGTGTGAGGCTACTCTGGTTTGTCTGTTGCTGTGTGTGAGGCTGCTCTGGTTTGTATGTGGCTGTGTGTGAGGCTACTCTGGTTTGTCTGTGGCTGTGTGTGAGGCTACTCTGGTTTGTCTGTGGCTGTGTGTGAGGCTACTCTGGTTTGTCCGTGGCTGTGTGTGAGGCTACTCTGGTTTGTCTGTGGCTGTGTCTGAGGCTACTCTGGTTTGTCTGTGGCTGTATGTGAGGCTGCTCTGGTTTGTCAGTGGCTGTGTGTGAGGCTGCTCTGGTTTGTCTGTGGCTGTGTGAGGCTGCTCTGGTTTGTCTGTTGCTGTGTGTGAGGCTGCTCTGGTTTGTCTGTGGCTGTGTGTGAGGCTACTCTGGTTTGTCTGTGGCTGTGTGAGGCTGCTCTGGTTTGTCTGTTGCTGTGTGTGAGGCTGCTCTGGTTTGTCTATGGCTGTGTGTGAGGCTGCTCTGGTTTGTCTGTGGCTGTGTGAGGCTGCTCTGGTTTGTCTGTTGCTGTGTGTGAGGCTGCTCTGGTTGGTCTGTAGCTGTGTGTGAGGCTGCTCTGGTTTGTATGTGGCTGTGTGTGAGGCTGCTTTGGTTTGTCTGTGGCTGCGTGTGAGGCTGCTCTGTTTTGTCTGTGGCTGTGTGAGGCTGCTCTGGTTTGTCTGTTGCTGTGTGTGAGGCTGCTCTGGTTTGTCTGTGGCTGTGTGTGAGGCTACTCTGGTTTGTCTGTGGTTGTGTGAGGCTGCTCTGGTTTGTCTATGGCTGTGTGTGAGGCTGGTCTGGTTTTCTGTGGCTGTGTGTGAGGCTACTCTGGTTTGTCTGTGGCTATGTGTGAGGCTACTCTGGTTTGTCTGTGGCTGTGTGTGAGGCTGCTCTGGTTTGTTTGTGGCTGTATTTGAGGCTACTCTTTTTTGTATGTGGCTGTGTGTGAGGCTACTCTGGTTTGTCTGTGGCTGTGTGTGAAGCTACTCTGGTTTGTCTGTTGCTGTGTGTGAGGTTACTCTGGTTTGTCTGTGGCTGTGTGAGGCTGCTCTGGTTTGTCTGTTGCTGTGTGTGAGGCTGCTCTGGTTTGTCTATGGCTGTGTGTGAGGCTGATCTTGTTTGTCTGTGGCTGTGTGAGGCTGCTCTGGTTTGTCTGTAGCTGTGTGTGAGGCTGCTATGGTTTGTCTGTAGCTGTGTGTGAGGCTGCTCTCGTTTCTCTGTGGCTGTGTGTGAGGCTGCTCTGGTTTGTATGTGGCTGTGTGTGAGGCTGCTCTGGTTTGTATGTGGCTGTGTGTGAGGCTACTCTGGTTTGTCTGTGGCTGTGTGACGCTGCTCTGGTTTGTCTGTTGCTGTGTGTGAGGCTGCTCTGGTTTGTCTATGGTTGTGTGTGAGGCTGCTCTGGTTTGTCTGTGGCTGTGTGAGGCTGCTCTGGTTTGTCTGTTGCTGTGTGTGAGGCTGCTCTGGTTTGTCTGTGGCTGTGCGTGAGGCTGCTCTCGTTTGTCTGTGGCTGTGTGTGAGGCTGCTCTGGTTTGTCTGTGGCTGTGTGTGAAGTTGCTCTGGTTTGTCTGTGGCTGTGTGTGAGGCTGCTCTGGTTTGTCTGTGGCTGTGTGAGGCTGCTCTGGTTTGTCTGTTGCTGTTTGTGAGGCTGCTCTGGTTTGTCTGTGGCTGTGTGTGAGGCTACTCTGGTTTGTCTGTGGCTGTGTGAGGCTGCTCTGGTTTGTCTATGGCTGTGTGTGAGGCTGCTCTGGTTTGTCTGTGGCTGTGTGTGAGGCTACACTGGTTGGTCTGTGGCTGTGTGTGAGGCTACTCTGGTTTGTCTGTGGCTGTGTGTGAGGCTGCTCTGGTTTGTTTGTGGCTGTATATGAGGCTACTCTTGTTTGTCTGTGGCTGTGTGTGAGGCTGCTCTGGTTTATATGTGGCTGTGTGTGAGGCTGCTCTGATTTTTCTGTGGCTGTGTGTGAGGTTACTCTGGTTTGTCCGTGGCTGTGTGTGAGGCTACTTTGGTTTGTCTGTGGCTGTGTGTGAGGCTACTCTGGTTTGTCTGTGGCTGTATGTGAGGCTGCTCTGGTTTGTCTGTGGCTGTGTGTGAGGCTGCTCTGGTTTGTCTGTGGCTGTGTGAGGCTGCTCTGGTTTGTCTGTTGCTGTGTGTGAGGCTGCTCTGGTTTGTCTGTGGCTGTGTGTGAGGCTGCTCTGGTTTGTCTGTGGCTGTGTGAGGCTGCTCTGGTTTGTCTGTTGCTGTGTGTGAGGCTGCTCTGGTTTGTCTGTGGCTGTGTGTGAGTCTACTCTGGTTTGTCTGTTGCTGTGTGTGAGGCTACTCTGGTTTGTCTGTGGCTGTGTGTGAGGCTACTCTGGTTTGTCTGTTGCTGTGTGTGAGGCTGCTCTGGTTTGTATGTGGCTGTGTGAGAGGCTACCCTGGTTTGTCTGTGGCTGTGTGACGCTGCTCTGGTTTGTCTGTTGCTGTGTGTGAGGCTGCTCTGGTTTGTCTATGGTTGTGTGTGAGGCTGCTCTGGTTTGTCTGTGGCTGTGTGAGGCTGCTCTGGTTTGTCTGTTGCTGTGTGTGAGGCTGCTCTGGTTTGTCTGTGGCTGTGTGTGAGGCTGCTCTTGTTTGTCTGTGGCTGTGTGTGAGGCTGCTCTGGTTTGTCTGTGGCTGTGTGTGAAGTTGCTCTGGTTTGTCTGTGGCTGTGTGTGAGGCTGCTCTGGTTTGTCTGTGGCTGTGTGAGGCTGCTCTGGTTTGTCTGTTGCTGTTTGTGAGGCTGCTCTGGTTTGTCTGTGGCTGTGTGTGAGGCTACTCTGGTTTGTATGTGGCTGTGTGAGGCTGCTCTGGTTTGTCTATGGCTGTGTGTGAGGCTGCTCTGGTTTGTCTGTGGCTGTGTGTGAGGCTACTCTGGTTGGTCTGTGGCTGTGTGTGAGGCTACTCTGGTTTGTCTGTGGCTGTGTGTGAGGCTGCTCTGGTTTGTTTGTGGCTGTATATGAGGCTACTCTGGTTTGTCTGTGGCTGTGTGTGAGGCTGCTCTGGTTTATATGTGGCTGTGTGTGAGGCTGCTCTGATTTTTCTGTGGCTGTGTGTGAGGTTACTCTGGTTTGTCCGTGGCTGTGTGTGAGGCTACTCTGGTTTGTCTGTGGCTGTGTGTGAGGCTACTCTGGTTTGTCTGTGGCTGTATGTGAGGCTGCTCTGGTTTGTCTGTGGCTGTGTGTGAGGCTGCTCTGGTTTGTCTGTGGCTGTGTGAGGCTGCTCTGGTTTGTCTGTTGCTGTGTGTGAGGCTGCTCTGGTTTGTCTGTGGCTGTGTGTGAGGCTACTCTGGTTTGTCTGTGGCTGTGTGAGGCTGCTCTGGTTTGTCTGTTGCTGTGTGTGAGGCTGCTCTGGTTTGTCTATGGCTGTGTGTGAGGCTGCTCTGGTTTGTCTGTGGCTGTGTGAGGCTGCTCTGGTTTGTCTGATGCTGTGTGTGAGGCTGCTCTGGTTTGTCTGTAGCTGTGTGTGAGGCTGCTCTCGTTTGTCTGTGGCTGTGTGTGAGGCTGCTCTGGTTTGTATGTGGCTGTGTGTGAGGCTGCTCTGGTTTGTCTGTGGCTGTGTGTGAGGCTGCTCTGTTTTGTCTGTGGCTGTGTGAGGCTGCTCTGGTTTGTCTGTTGCTGTGTGTGAGGCTGCTCTGGTTTGTCTGTGGCTGTGTGTGAGGCTACTCTGGTTTGTCTGTGGTTGTGTGAGGCTGCTCTTGTTTGTATATGGCTGTGTGTGAGGCTGGTCTGGTTTGTCTGTGGCTGTGTGTGAGGCTACTCTGGTTTGTCTGTGGCTGTGTGTGAGGCTACTCTGGTTTGTCTGTCGCTGTGTGTGAGGCTGCTCTGGTTTGTTTGTGGCTGTATGTGAGGCTACTCTTGTTTGTATGTGGCTGTGTGTGAGGCTACTCTGGTTTGTCTGTGGCTGTGTGTGAGGCTACTCTGGTTTGTCTGTTGCTGTGTGTGAAGCTACTCTGGTTTGTCTGTGGCTGTGTGTGAGGCTACTCTGGTTTGTCTGTGGCTGTGTGAGGCTGCTCTGGTTTGTCTGTTGCTGTGTGTGAGGCTGCTCTGGTTTGTCTATGGCTGTGTGTGAGGCTGCTCTGGTTTGTCTGTGGCTGTGTGAGGCTGCAATGGTTTGTCTGTAGCTGTGTGTGAGGCTGCTCTGGTTTGTGTGTAGCTGTGTGTGAGGCTGCTCTCGTTTGTCTGTGGCTGTGTGTGAGGCTGCTCTTGTTTGTATGTGGCTGTGTTTGAGGCTGCTCTGGTTTGTCTGTGGCTGTGTGTGAGGCTGCTCTGTTTTGTCTGTGGCTGTGTGAGGCTGCTCTGGTTTGTTTGTGGCTGTGTGTGAGGCTGCTCTGGTTTGTATGTGGCTATGTGTGAGGCTACTCTGGTTTGTCTGTGGCTGTGTGGGAGGCTACTCTGATTTGTCTATGGCTGTGTGTGAGGCTGCTCTGGTTTGTCTGTGGCTGAGTGTGAGGCTACTCTGGTTTGTCTGTGGCTGTGTGGGAGGCTGCTCTGGTTTGTCTGTGGCTGTGTGTGAGGCTACTCTGGTTTGTCTGTGGCTGTGTGTGAGGCTACTCTGGTTTGTCTGTTGCTGTGTGTGAGGCTACTCTGGTTTGTCTGTGGCTGTGTGTGAGGCTACTCTGGTTTGTCTGTTGCTGTGTGTGAGGCTGCTCTGGTTTGTATGTGGCTGTGTGTGAAGCTACTCTGGTTTGTCTGTGGCTGTGTGAGGCTGCTCTGGTTTGTCTGTTGCTGTGTGTGAGGCTGCTCTGGTTTGTCTATGGTTGTGTGTGAGGCTGCTCTGGTTTGTCTGTGGCTGTGTGAGGCTGCTCTGGTTTGTCTGTTGCTGTGAGTGAGGTTGCTCTGGTTTGTCTGTGGCTGTGTATGAGGCTGCTCTCGTTTGTCTGTGGCTGTGTGTGAGGCTCCTCTGGTTTGTCTGAGGCTGTGTGTGAGGTTGCTCTGGTTTGCCTGTGGCTGTGTGTGAGGCTGCTCTGGTTTGTCTGTGGCTGTGTGAGGCTGCTCTGGTTTGTCTGTTGCTGTGTGTGAGGCTGCTCTGGTTTGTCTGTGGCTGTGTGTGAGGCTACTCTGGTTTGTCTGAGGCTGTGTGAGGCAGCTCTGGTTTGTCTATGGCTGTGTGTGAGGCTGCTCTGGTTTGTCTGTGGCTGTGTGTGAGGCTACTCTGGTTTGTCTGTGGCTGTGTGTGAGGCTACTCTGGTTTGTCTGTGGCTGTGTGTGAGGCTGCTCTGGTTTGTTTGTGGCTGTATATGAGGCTACTCTGGTTTGTCTGTGGCTGTGTGTGAGGCTGCTCTGGTTTGTATGTGGCTGTGTGTGAGGCTACTCTGGTTTGTCTGTGGCTGTGTGGGAGGCTACTCTGGTTTGTCTATGGCTGTGTGTGAGGCTGCTCTGGTTTGTCTGTGGCTGTGTGTGAGGCTACTCTGGTTTGTCTGTGGCTGTGAGTGAGGCTATTCTGGTTTGTCTGTGGCTGTGTGTGAGGCTGCTCTGGTTTGTTTGTGGCTGTATGTGAGGCTACCCTGGTTTGTCTGTGGCTGTGTGTGAGGCTGCTCTGGTTTGTCTGTGGCTGTGTGTGAGGCTACTCTGGTGTGTCTGTGGCTGTGTGTGAGGCTACTCTGGTTTGTCTTTTGCTGTGTGTGAGGCTACTCTGGTGTGTCTGTGGCTGTGTGTGAGGCTACTCTGGTTTGTCTGTTGCTGTGTGTGAGGCTACTCTGGTTTGTCTGAGGCTGTGTGTGAGGCTGCTCTGGTTTGTCTGTGGCTGTATATGAGGCTACTCTGGTTTGTCTGTGGCTGTGTGTGAGGCTGCTCTGGTTTGTATGTGGCTGTGTGTGAGGCTACTCTGGTTTGTCTGTGGCTGTGTGGGAGGCTACTCTGGTTTGTCTATGGCTGTGTGTGAGGCTGCTCTGGTTTGTCTGTGGCTGTGTGTGAGACTACTCTGGTTTGTCTGTGGCTGTGAGTGAGGCTATTCTGGTTTGTCTGTGGCTGTGTGTGAGGCTGCTCTGGTTTGTTTGTTGCTGTATGTGAGGCTACCCTGGTTTGTCTGTGGCTGTGTGTGAGGCTGCTCTGGTTTGTCTGTGGCTGTGTGTGAGGCTACTCTGGTGTGTCTGTGGCTGTGTGTGAGGCTACTCTGGTTTGTCTTTTGCTGTGTGTGAGGCTACTCTGGTGTGTCTGTGGCTGTGTGTGAGGCTACTCTGGTTTGTCTGTTGCTGTGTGTGAGGCTACTCTGGTTTGTCTGAGGCTGTGTGTGAGGCTGCTCTGGTTTGTCTGTGGCTGTATGTGAGGCTACTCTGGTTTGTCTGTGGCTGTGTGTGAGGCTGCTCTGGTTCGTCTGTGGCTGTATGTGAGACTGCTCTGGTTTGTCTGTGGCTGTGTGTGAGGCTGCTCTGGTTTGTCTGTGGCTGTGTGTGAGGCTGCTCTGGTTTGTCTGTGGCTGTGTGTGAGGCTGCTCTGGTTTGTCTGTTGCTGTGTGTGAGGCTGCTCTGGTTTGTCTGTTGCTGTGTGTGAGGCTGCTCTGGTTTGTCTGTGGCTGTGTGTGAGGCTGCTCTGGTTTGTCTGTTGCTGTATGTGAGGCTGCTCTGGTTTGTCAGTTGCTGTATATGAGGCTGCTCTGGTTTGTCTGTGGCTGTGTGTGAGGCTGCTCTGGTTTGTCTGTGGCTGTGTGTGAGGCTGCTCTTGTTTGTCTGTGGCTGTGTGTGAGGCTGCTCTTGTTTGTCTGTGGCTGTGTGTGAGGCTACTCTGGTTTGTCTGTGGCTGTGTGTGAGGCTGCTCTGGTTTGTCTGTGGCTGTGTGTGAGGCTGCTCTGGTTTGTCTGTGGCTGTGTGTGAGGCTGCTCTGGTTTGTCTGTGGCTGTGTGTAAGTCTACTCTGGTTTGTCTGTGGCTGTATGTGAGGCTGCTCTGGTTTATCTGTGGCTGTGTGTGAGGCTGCTCTCGTTTGTCTGTGGCTGTGTGTGAGGCTGCTCTGGTTTGTCTGTGGCTGTGTGTGAGGCTACTCTTGTTTGTCTGTGGCTATGTGTGAGGCTGCTCTGGTTTGTCTGTTGCTGTATGTGAGGCTGCTCTGGTTTGTCTGTGGCTGTGTGTGAGGCTGCTCTGGTTTGTCTGTGGCTGTGTGTGAGGCTGCTCTGGTTTGTTTGTGGCTGTATGTGAAGCTACACTGGTTTGTCTGTGGCTGTGTTTGAGGCTGCTCTGGTTTGTATGTGGCTGTGTGTGAGGTTACTCTGGTTTGTCTATGGCTGTGTGGGAGGCTACTCTGGTTTGTCTATGGCTGTGTGTGAGATTGCTCTGGTTTGTCTGTGGCTGTGTGTGAGGCTACTATGGTTTGTCTGTGGCTGTGTGTGAGGCTGCTCTGGTTTGTTTGTGGCTGTTAGTGAGGCTACTCTGGTTTGTCTGTGGCTGTGTGTGAGGCTGCTCTGGTTTGTCTGTGGCTGTGTGTGAGGCTGCTCTGGTTTGTCTGTGGCTGTGTGTGAGGCTGCTCTGGTTTGTATGTGGCTGTGTATGAGGCTGCTCTGGTTTGTCTGTTGCTGTGTGTGAGGCTGCTCTGGTTTGTCTGTGGCTGTATGTGAGGCTGCTCTGGTTTGTCTGTGGCTATGTGTGAGGCTTCTCTGGTTTGTCTGTTGCTGTATGTGAGGCTGCTCTGGTTTGTCTGTGGCTGTATGTGAGGCTGCTCTGGTTTGTATGGGGCTGTGTGTGAGGTTGCTCTGGTTTGTCTGTGGCTGTGTGAGAGGCTGCTCTGGTTTGTCTGTGGCTGTGTGTGAGGCTGCTCTTGTTTGTCTGTGGCTGTGTGTGAGGCTGCTCTGGTTTGTCTGTGGCTGTGTGTGAGGCTGCTCTGGTTTGTCTGTGGCTGTGTGTGAGGCTGCTCTGGTTTGTCTGTGGCTGTGTGTGAAGCTGCTCTGGTTTGGCTGTGGCTGTATGTGAGGCTGCTCTGGTTTGTCTTTGGCTGTGTGTGTGGCTGCTCTGGTTTGTTTGTGGCTGCGTGTGAAGCTGCTCTGGTTTGTCTGTGGCTGTGTGTGAGGCTACTCTGGTTTGTCAGTGGCTGTGTGTGAGGCTGCTCTGGTTTGTCTGTGGCTGTATGTGAGGCTGCTCTGGTTTGTCTGTGGCTGTGTGTGAGGCTGCTCTGGTTTGTCTGTGGCTGTGTGTGAGGCTGCTCTGGTTTGTCTGTGGCTGTGTGTGAGGCTGCTCTGGTTTGTCTGTGGCTGTGTGTGAGGCTGCTCTGGTTTGTCTGTGGCTGTGTGTGAGGCTACTCTGGTTTGTATGTGGCTGTGTGTGAGGCTACACTGGTTTGTATGTGGCTGTGTGTTGGGCTACTCTGGTTTGTCTGTGGCTGTATGTGAGGCTGCTCTGGTTTGTCTGTGGCTATGTGTGAGGCTGCTCTGGTTTGTCTGTTGCTGTATGTGAGGCTGCTCTGGTTTGTCTGTGGCTGTATGTGAGGCTGCTCTGGTTTGTATGTGGCTGTGTGTGAGGTTGCTCTGGTTTGTCTGTGGCTGTGTGTGAGGCTGCTCTTGTTTGTCTGTGGCTGCGTGTGAGGCTGCTCTGGTTTGTCTGTGGCTGTGTGTGAGGCTGCTCTGGTTTGTCTGTGGCTGTGTGTGAGGCTGCTCTCGTTTGTCTGTGGCTGTGTGTGAGGCTGCTCTGGTTTGTCTGTGGTTGTGTGTGAGGCTGCTCTGGTTTGTCTGTGGCTGTGTGTGAGGCTACTCTGGTTTGTCTGTGGCTGTGTGTTAGGCTACTCTGGTTTGTCTGTGGCTGTGTATGAGGCTACTCTGGTTTGTCTGTGGCTGTGTGTGAGGCTGTTCTGGTTTGTCTGTTGCTGTGTGTGAGGCTGCTCTGGTTTGTCTGTTGCTGTGTGTGAGGCTGCTCTGGTTTGTCTGTGGCTGTGTGTGAGGCTACTCTGGTTTGTCTGTGGCTGTGTGTTAGGCTACTCTGGTTTGTATGTGGTCGTGTGTGAGGCTACTCTGGTTTGTCTGTGGCTGTGTGTGAGGCTGCTCTGGTTTGTCTGTTGCTGTGTGTGAGGCTTCTCTGGTTTGTCTCTTGCTGTGTGTGAGGCTGCTCTGAATTGTCTGTGGCTGTTTGAGGCTTCTCTGGTTTGTCTGTGGCTGTGTGTGAGGCTACTCTGGTTTGTCTGTGGCTGTGTGTGAGGCTGCTCTGGTTTGTTTGTGGCTGTATGTGAGGCTACTCTGGTTTGTATGTGGCTGTGTGTGAGGCTGCTCTGGTTTGTATGTGGCTGTGTGTTAGGCTACTCTGGTTTGTCTGTGGCTGTGTAGGAGGCTACTCTGGTTTGTATATGGCTGTGTGTGAGGCTGCTCTGGTTTTTCTGTGGCTGTGTGTGAGGTTACTCCGGTTTGACTGTGGCTGTGTGTGAGGCTACTCTGGTTTGTCTGTGGCTGTGTGTGAGGCTGCTCTGGTTTGTTTGTGGCTGTATTTGAGGCTACTCTGGTTTGTCTGTTGCTGTGTGTGAGGCTACTCTGGTGTGTCTGTGGCTGTGTGTGAGGCTACACTGGTTTGTCTGTTGCTGTGTGTGAGGCTACTCTGGTTTGTCTGTGGCTGTGTGTGAGGCTGCTTATGTTTGTCTGTGGCTGTATGTGAGGCTACTTTGGTTTGTCTGTGGCTGTGTGTGAGGCTACTCTGGTTTGTCTGTTGCTGTGTGTGAGGCTACTCTGGTGTGTCTGTGGCTGTGTGTGAGGCTACACTGGTTTGTCTGTTGCTGTGTGTGAGGCTACTCTGGTTTGTCTGTGGCTGTGTGTGAGGCTGCTTTGGTTTGTCTGTGGCTGTATGTGAGGCTTCTCTGGTTTGTCTGTGGCTGTGTGTGAGGCTGCTCTGGTTCGTCTGTGGCTGTATGTGAGGCTACTCTGGTTTGTCTGTGGCTGTGTGTGAGGTTGCTCTGGTTTGTCTGTGGCTGTGTGTGAGGCTGCTCTTGTTGGTCTGTGGCTGTGTATGAGGCTGCTCTGGTTTGTCTGTTGCTGTGTGTGAGGCTGCTCTGGTTTGTCTGTGGCTGTATGTGAGGCTGCTCTGGTTTGTCTGTGGCTATGTGTGAGGCTTCTCTGGTTTGTCTGTTGCTGTATGTGAGGCTGCTCTGGTTTGTCTGTGGCTGTATGTGAGGCTGCTCTGGTTTGTATGTGGCTGTGTGTGAGGTTGCTCTGGTTTGTCTGTGGCTGTGTGAGAGGCTGCTCTGGTTTGTCTGTGGCTGTGTGTGAGGCTGCTCTTGTTTGTCTGTGGCTGTGTGTGAGGCTGCTCTGGTTTGTCTGTGGCTGTGTGTGAGGCTGCTCTGGTTTGTCTGTGGCTGTGTGTGAGGCTGCTCTGGTTTGTCTGTGGCTGTGTGTGAAGCTACTCTGGTTTGTCTGTGGCTGTATGTGAGGCTGCTCTGGTTTGTCTTTGGCTGTGTGTGTGGCTGCTCTGGTTTGTTTGTGGCTGCGTTTGAAGCTGCTCTGGTTTGTCTGTGGCTGTGTGTGAGGCTATTCTGGTTTGTCAGTGGCTGTGTGTGAGGCTGCTCTGGTTTGTCTGTGGCTGTATGTGAGGCTGCTCTGGTTTGTCTGTGGCTGTGTGTGAGGCTGCTCTGGTTTGTCTGTGGCTGTGTGTGAGGCTGCTCTGGTTTGTCTGTGGCTGTGTGTGAGGCTGCTCTGGTTTGTCTGTGGCTGTGTGTGAGGCTACTCTGGTTTGTCTGTTGCTGTGTGTGAGGCTACTCTGTGTGTCTGTGGCTGTGTGTGAGGCTACACTGGTTTGTCTGTTGCTGTTTGTGAGGCTACTCTGATTTGTCTGTGGGTTTGTGTGAGGCTGCTTTGGTTTGTCTGTGGCTGTATGTGAGGCTACTCTGGTTTGTCTGTGGCTGTGTGTGAGGCTGCTCTGTTTCGTCTGTGGCTGTATGTGAGGCTACTCTGGTTTGTCTGTGGCTGTGTGTGAGGCTGCTCTGGTTTGTCTGTGGCTGTGTGTGAGGCTGCTCTGGTTTGTCTGTGGCTGTGTGTGAGGCTGCTCTGGTTTGTCTGTCGCTGTGTGTGAAGCTGCTCTGGTTTGTCTGTGGCTGTATGTGAGGCTGCTCTGGTTTGCTGTGGCTATGTGTGAGGCTGCTCTGGTTTGTCTGTTGCTGTATGTGAGGCTGCTCTGGTTTGTCTGTGGCTGTATGTGAGGCTGCTCTGGTTTGTATGTGGCTGTGTGTGAGGCTGCTCTGGTTTGTATGTGGCTGTGTGTGAGGTTGCTCTGGTTTGTCTGTGGCTGTGTGTGAGGCTGCTCTGGTTTGTTTGTGGCTGTATGTGAGGCTACTCTGGTTTGTCTGTGGCTGTGTGTGAGGCTGCTCTGGTTTGTATGTGGCTGTGTGTTAGGCTACTCTGGTTTGTCTGTGGCTGTGTAGGAGGCTACTCTGGTTTGTATATGGCTGTGTGTGAGGCTGCTCTGGTTTTTCTGTGGCTGTTTGTGAGGTTACTCCGGTTTGACTGTGGCTGTGTGTGAGGCTACTCTGGTTTGTCTGTGGCTGTGTGTGAGGCTGCTCTGGTTTGTTTGTGGCTGTATTTGAGGCTACTCTGGTTTGTCTGTTGCTGTGTGTGAGGCTACTCTGGTGTGTCTGTGGCTGTGTGTGAGGCTACACTGGTTTGTCTGTTGCTGTGTGTGAGGCTACTCTGGTTTGTCTGTGGCTGTGTGTGAGGCTGCTTATGTTTGTCTGTGGCTGTATGTGAGGCTACTTTGGTTTGTCTGTGGCTGTGTGTGAGGCTACTCTGGTTTGTCTGTTGCTGTGTGTGAGGCTACTCTGGTGTGTCTGTGGCTGTGTGTGAGGCTACACTGGTTTGTCTGTTGCTGTGTGTGAGGCTACTCTGGTTTGTCTGTGGCTGGGTGTGAGGCTGCTTTGGTTTGTCTGTGGCTGTATGTGAGGCTACTCTGGTTTGTCTGTGGCTGTGTGTGAGGCTGCTCTGGTTCGTCTGTGGCTGTATGTGAGGCTACTCTGGTTTGTCTGTGGCTGTGTGTGAGGTTGCTCTGGTTTGTCTGTGGCTGTGTGTGAGGCTGCTCTGGTTGGTCTGTGGCTGTGTATGAGGCTGCTCTGGTTTGTCTGTTGCTGTGTGTGAGGCTGCTCTGGTTTGTCTGTGGCTGTATGTGAGGCTGCTCTGGTTTGTCTGTGGCTATGTGTGAGGCTTCTCTGGTTTGTCTGTTGCTGTATGTGAGGCTGCTCTGGTTTGTCTGTGGCTGTATGTGAGGCTGCTCTGGTTTGTATGTGGCTGTGTGTGAGGTTGCTCTGGTTTGTCTGTGGCTGTGTGAGAGGCTGCTCTGGTTTGTCTGTGGCTGTGTGTGAGGCTGCTCTTGTTTGTCTGTGGCTGTGTGTGAGGCTGCTCTGGTTTGTCTGTGGCTGTGTGTGAGGCTGCTCTGGTTTGTCTGTGGCTGTGTGTGAGGCTGCTCTGGTTTGTCTGTGGCTGTGTGTGAAGCTACTC
The DNA here is from genome assembly GCA_963662155.1 of Lamellibrachia columna. NCBI lineage: Eukaryota > Metazoa > Annelida > Polychaeta > Sabellida > Siboglinidae > Lamellibrachia > Lamellibrachia columna. The sequence goes on from OY759273.1 coordinate 4,445,293, forward strand.
TGGTTTGTCTGTGGCTGTATGTGAGGCTGCTCTGGTTTGTCTTTGGCTGTGTGTGTGGCTGCTCTGGTTTGTTTGTGGCTGCGTGTGAAGCTGCTCTGGTTTGTCTGTGGCTGTGTGTGAGGCTATTCTGGTTTGTCAGTGGCTGTGTGTGAGGCTGCTCTGGTTTGTCTGTGGCTGTATGTGAGGCTGCTCTGGTTTGTCTGTGGCTGTGTGTGAGGCTGCTCTGGTTTGTCTGTGGCTGTGTGTGAGGCTGCTCTGGTTTGTCTGTGGCTGTGTGTGAGGCTGCTCTGGTTTGTCTGTGGCTGTGTGTGAGGCTACTCTGGTTTGTCTGTTGCTGTGTGTGAGGCTACTCTGTGTGTCTGTGGCTGTGTGTGAGGCTACACTGGTTTGTCTGTTGCTGTTTGTGAGGCTACTCTGGTTTGTCTGTGGGTTTGTGTGAGGCTGCTTTGGTTTGTCTGTGGCTGTATGTGAGGCTACTCTGGTTTGTCTGTGGCTGTGTGTGAGGCTGCTCTGGTTCGTCTGTGGCTGTATGTGAGGCTACTCTGGTTTGTCTGTGGCTGTGTGTGAGGCTGCTCTGGTTTGTCTGTGGCTGTGTGTGAGGCTGCTCTGGTTTGTCTGTGGCTGTGTGTGAGGCTGCTCTGGTTTGTCTGTCGCTGTGTGTGAAGCTGCTCTGGTTTGTCTGTGGCTGTATGTGAGGCTGCTCTGGTTTGCTGTGGCTATGTGTGAGGCTGCTCTGGTTTGTCTGTTGCTGTATGTGAGGCTGCTCTGGTTTGTCTGTGGCTGTATGTGAGGCTGCTCTGGTTTGTATGTGGCTGTGTGTGAGGCTGCTCTGGTTTGTATGTGGCTGTGTGTGAGGTTGCTCTGGTTTGTCTGTGGCTGTGTGTGAGGCTGCTCTGGTTTGTCTGTGGCTGTGTGTGATACTGCTCTGGTTTGTCTGTGGCTGTGAGTGAGGCTGCTCTGGTTTGTCTGTGGCTGTGTGTGAGGCTACTCTGGTTTGTCTGTGGCTGTGTGTGAGGCTACTCTGGTTTGACTGTGGCTGTGTGTGAGGCTACTCTGGTTTGTCTGTTGCTGTGTGTGAGGTTGCTCTGGTTTGTCTGTGGCTGTGTGTGAGGCTGCTCTGGTTTGTCTGTGGCTGTGTGTGAGACTGCTCTGGTTTGTCTGTGGCTGTGTGTGAGGCTGCTCTTGTTTGTCTGTGGCTGTATGTGAGGCTAATCTGGTTTGTCTGTGGCTGTGTGTGAGTCTGCTCTGGTTCGTCTGTGGCTGTATGTGAGGCTACTCTGGTTTGTCTGTGGCTGTGTGTGAGGCTGCTCTGGTTTTTCTGTGGCTGTGTGTGAGGCTGCTCTGGTTTGTCAGTGGCTGTGTGAGAGGCTCCTCTGGTTTGTCTGTTGCTGTGTGTGAGGCTGCTCTGGTTTGTCTGTGGCTGTATGTGAGGCTGCACTGGTTTGTCTGAGGCTGTGTGTGAGGCTGCTCTGGTTTGTCTGTGGCTGTATGTGAGGCTGCTCTGGTTTGTCTGTGGCTGTGTGTGAGGTTGCTCTAATTTGCCTGTGTGGCTGTATGTGAGGCTGCTCTGGTTTGTCTGTGGCTGTGTGTGAGGCTGCTCTGGTTTGTCTGTGGCTGTGTGTGAGGCTACTCTTGTTTGTCTGTGGCTGTGTGTGAGGCTGCTCTGGTTTGTCTGTGGCTGTGTGTGAGGCTACTCTGGTTTGACTGTGGCTGTGTGAGAGTCTACTCTGGTTTGTCTGTTGCTGTGTGTGAGGCTACTCTGGTGTGTCTGTGGCTGTATGTGAGGCTATTCTGGTTTGTCTGTGGCTGTGTGTGAGGCTGCTCTGGTTTGTCTGTGGCTGTGTGTGAGGCTGCTCTGGTTTGTATGTGGCTGTGTGTTAGGCTACTCTGGTTTGTCTGTGGCTGTGTAGGAGGCTACTCTGGTTTGTATATGGCTGTGTGTGAGGCTGCTCTGATTTTTCTGTAGCTGTGTGTGAGGCTACTCCGGTTTGTCTGTGGCTGTGTGTGAGGCTACTCTGGTTTGTCTGTGGCTGTGTGTGAGGCTGCCCTGGTTTGTTTGTGGCTGTATTTGAGGCTACTCTGGTTTGTCTGTTGCTGTGTGTGAGGCTACTCTGGTGTGTCTGTGGCTGTGTGTGAGGCTACACTGGTTTGTCTGTTGCTGTGTGTGAGGCTACTCTGGTTTGTCTGTGGCTGTGTTTGAGGCTGCTTTGGTTTGTCTGTGGCTGTATGTGAGGCTACTCTGGTTTGTCTGTGGCTGTGTGTGAGGCTACTCTGGTTTGTCTGTTGCTGTGTGTGAGGCTACTCTGGTGTGTCTGTGGCTGTGTGTGAGGCTACACTGGTTTGTCTGTTGCTGTGTGTGAGGCTACTCTGGTTTGTCTGTGGCTGTGTGTGAAGCTGCTTTGGTTTGTCTGTGGCTGTATGTGAGGCTACTCTGGTTTGTCTGTGGCTGTATATGAGGCTGCTCTGGTTTGTCTGTTGCTGTGTGTGAGGCTGCTCTGGTTTGTCTGTGGCTGTATGTGAGGCTGCTCTGGTTTGTCTGTGGCTATGTGTGAGGCTTCTCTGGTTTGTCTGTTGCTGTATGTGAGGCTGCTCTGGTTTGTCTGTGGCTGTATGTGAGGCTGCTCTGGTTTGTATATGGCTGTGTGTGAGGTCGCTCTGGTTTGTCTGTGGCTGTGTGAGAGGCTGCTCTGGTTTGTCTGTGGCTGTGTGTGAGGCTGCTCTTGTTTGTCTGTGGCTGTGTGTGAGGCTGCTCTGGTTTGTCTGTGGCTGTGTGTGAGGCTGCTCTGGTTTGTCTGTGGCTGTGTGTGAGGCTGCTCTGGTTTGTCTGTGGCTGTGTGTGAAGCTACTCTGGTTTGTCTGTGGCTGTATGTGAGGCTGCTCTGGTTTGTCTTTGGCTGTGTGTGTGGCTGCTCTGGTATGTTTGTGGTTGCGTGTGAAGCTGCTCTGGTTTGTCTGTGGCTGTGTGTGAGGCTATTCTGGTTTGTCAGTGGCTGTGTGTGAGGCTGCTCTGGTTTGTCTGTGGCTGTATGTGAGGCTGCTCTGGTTTGTCTGTGGCTGTGTGTGAGGCTGCTCTGGTTTGTCTGTGGCTGTGTGTGAGGCTGCTCTGGTTTGTCTGTGGCTGTGTGTGAGGCTACTCTGGTTTGTCTGTTGCTGTGTGTGAGGCTACTCTGTGTGTCTGTGGCTGTGTGTGAGGCTACACTGGTTTGTCTGTTGCTGTGTGTGAGGCTACTCTGGTTTGTCTGTGGCTGTGTGTGAGGCTGCTTTGGTTTGTCTGTGGCTGTATGTGAGGCTACTCTGGTTTGTCTGTGGCTGTGTGTGAGGCTGCTCTGGTTCGTCTGTGGCTGTATGTGAGGCTACTCTGGTTTGTCTGTGGCTGTTTGTGAGGCTGCTCTGGTTTGTCTGTCGCTGTGTGTGAGGCTGCTCTGGTTTGTCTATGGCTGTGTGTGAGGCTGCTCTGGTTTGCTGTGGCTATGTGTGAGGCTGCTCTGGTTTGTCTGTTGCTGTATGTGAGGCTGCTCTGGTTTGTCTGTGGCTGTATGTGAGGCTGCTCTGGTTTGTATGTGGCTGTGTGTGAGGCTGCTCTGGTTTGTATGTGGCTGTGTGTGAGGTTGCTCTGGTTTGTCTGTGGCTGTGTGTGAGGCTGCTCTGGTTTGTCTGTGGCTGTGTGTGAGACTGCTCTTGTTTGTCTGTGGCTGTGAGTGAGGCTGCTCTGGTTTGTCTGTGGCTGTGTGTGAGGCTACTCTGGTTTGTCTGTGGCTGTGTGTTAGGCTACTCTGGTTTGACTGTGGCTGTGTGTGAGGCTACTCTGGTTTGTCTGTTGCTGTGTGTGAGGTTGCTCTGGTTTGTCTGTGGCTGTGTGTGAGGCTGCTCTGGTTTGTCTGTGGCTGTGTGTGAGACTGCTCTGGTTTGTCTGTGGCTGTGTGTGAGGCTGCTCTTATTTGTCTGTGGCTGTATGTGAGGCTACTCTGGTTTGTCTGTGGCTGTGTGTGAGGCTGCTCTGGTTCGTCTGTGGCTGTATGTGAGGCTACTCTGGTTTGTCTGTGGCTGTGTGTGAGGCTGCTCTGGTTTTTCTGTGGCTGTGTGTGAGGCTGCTCTTGTTTGTCTGTGGCTGTGTGAGAGGCTCCTCTGGTTTGTCTGTTGCTGTGTGTGAGGCTGCTCTGGTTTGTGTGTGGCTGTATGTGAGGCTGCACTGGTTTGTATGAGGCTGTGTGTGAGGCTTCTCTGGTTTGTCTGTGGCTGTATGTGAGGCTGCTCTGGTTTGTCTGTGGTTGTGTGTGAGGTTGCTCTAATTTGTCTGTGTGGCTGTATGTGAGGCTGCTCTGGTTTGTCTGTGGCTGTGTGTGAGGCTGCTCTGGTTTGTCTGTGGCTGTGTGTGAGGCTACTCTTGTTTGTCTGTGGCTGTGTGTGAGGCTGCTCTGGTTTGTCTGTGGCTGTGTGTGAGGCTACTCTGGTTTGACTGTGGCTGTGTGTGAGTCTACTCTGGTTTGTCTGTTGCTGTGTGTGAGGCTACTCTGGTGTGTCTGTGGCTGTGTGTGAGGCTACTCAGGTATGTCTGTTGCTTTGTCTGAGGCTACTCTGGTTTGTCTGTGGCTGTGTGTGAGGCTGCTCTGGTTCGTCTGTGGCAGTATGTGAGGCTACTCTGGTTTGTCTGTGGCTGTGTGTGAGGCTGCTCTGGTTTTTCTGTGGCTGTGTGTGAGGCTGCTCTGGTTTGTATGTGGCTGTGTGTTAGGCTACTCTGGTTTGTCTGTGGCTGTGTAGGAGGCTACTCTGGTTTGTATATGGCTGTGTGTGAGGCTGTTCTGGTTTTTCTGTGGCTGTGTGTGAGGCTACTCCGGTTTGTCTGTGGCTGTGTGTGAGGCTACTCTGGTTTGTCTGTGGCTGTGTGTGAGGCTGCCCTGGTTTGTTTGTGGCTGTATTTGAGGCTACTCTGGTTTGTCTGTTGCTGTGTGTGAGGCTACTCTGGTGTGTCTGTGGCTGTGTGTGAGGCTACACTGGTTTGTCTGTTGCTGTGTGTGAGGCTACTCTGGTTTGTCTGTGGCTGTGTTTGAGGCTGCTTTGGTTTGTCTGTGGCTGTATGTGAGGCTACTCTGGTTTGTCTGTGGCTGTGTGTGAGGCTACTCTGGTTTGTCTGTTGCTGTGTGTGAGGCTACTCTGGTGTGTCTGTGGCTGTGTGTGAGGCTACACTGGTTTGTCTGTTGCTGTGTGTGAGGCTACTCTGGTTTGTCTGTGGCTGTGTGTGAAGCTGCTTTGGTTTGTCTGTGGCTGTATGTGAGGCTACTCTGGTTTGTCTGTGGCTGTGTGTGAGGCTGCTCTGGTTTGTCTGTGGCTGTGTGTGAGGCTGCTCTGGTTTGTCTGTGGCTGTGTATGAGGCTGCTCTGGTTTGTCTGTTGCTGTGTGTGAGGCTGCTCTGGTTTGTCTGTGGCTGTATGTGAGGCTGCTCTGGTTTGTCTGTGGCTATGTGTGAGGCTTCTCTGGTTTGTCTGTTGCTGTATGTGAGGCTGCTCTGGTTTGTCTGTGGCTGTATGTGAGGCTGCTCTGGTTTGTATGTGGCTGTGTGTGAGGTCGCTCTGGTTTGTCTGTGGCTGTGTGAGAGGCTGCTCTGGTTTGTCTGTGGCTGTGTGTGAGGCTGCTCTTGTTTGTCTGTGGCTGTGTGTGAGGCTGCTCTGGTTTGTCTGTGGCTGTGTGTGAGGCTGCTCTGGTTTGTCTGTGGCTGTGTGTGAGGCTGCTCTGGTTTGTCTGTGGCTGTGTGTGAAGCTACTCTGGTTTGTCTGTGGCTGTATGTGAGGCTGCTCTGGTTTGTCTTTGGCTGTGTGTGTGGCTGCTCTGGTATGTTTGTGGTTGCGTGTGAAGCTGCTCTGGTTTGTCTGTGGCTGTGTGTGAGGCTATTCTGGTTTGTCAGTGGCTGTGTGTGAGGCTGCTCTGGTTTGTCTGTGGCTGTATGTGAGGCTGCTCTGGTTTGTCTGTGGCTGTGTGTGAGGCTGCTCTGGTTTGTCTGTGGCTGTGTGTGAGGCTGCTCTGGTTTGTCTGTGGCTGTGTGTGAGGCTACTCTGGTTTGTCTGTTGCTGTGTGTGAGGCTACTCTGTGTGTCTGTGGCTGTGTGTGAGGCTACACTGGTTTGTCTGTTGCTGTGTGTGAGGCTACTCTGGTTTGTCTGTGGCTGTGTGTGAGGCTGCTTTGGTTTGTCTGTGGCTGTATGTGAGGCTACTCTGGTTTGTCTGTGGCGGTGTGTGAGGCTGCTCTGGTTCGTCTGTGGCTGTATGTGAGGCTACTCTGGTTTGTCTGTGGCTGTTTGTGAGGCTGCTCTGGTTTGTCTGTCGCTGTGTGTGAGGCTGCTCTGGTTTGTCTATGGCTGTGTGTGAGGCTGCTCTGGTTTGCTGTGGCTATGTGTGAGGCTGCTCTGGTTTGTCTGTTGCTGTATGTGAGGCTGCTCTGGTTTGTCTGTGGCTGTATGTGAGGCTGCTCTGGTTTGTATGTGGCTGTGTGTGAGGCTGCTCTGGTTTGTATGTGGCTGTGTGTGAGGTTGCTCTGGTTTGTCTGTGGCTGTGTGTGAGGCTGCTCTGGTTTGTCTGTGGCTGTGTGTGAGACTGCTCTTGTTTGTCTGTGGCTGTGAGTGAGGCTGCTCTGGTTTGTCTGTGGCTGTGTGTGAGGCTACTCTGGTTTGTCTGTGGCTGTGTGTTAGGCTACTCTGGTTTGACTGTGGCTGTGTGTGAGGCTACTCTGGTTTGTCTGTTGCTGTGTGTGAGGTTGCTCTGGTTTGTCTGTGGCTGTGTGTGAGGCTGCTCTGGTTTGTCTGTGGCTGTGTGTGAGACTGCTCTGGTTTGTCTGTGGCTGTGTGTGAGGCTGCTCTTATTTGTCTGTGGCTGTATGTGAGGCTACTCTGGTTTGTCTGTGGCTGTGTGTGAGGCTGCTCTGGTTCGTCTGTGGCTGTATGTGAGGCTACTCTGGTTTGTCTGTGGCTGTGTGTGAGGCTGCTCTGGTTTTTCTGTGGCTGTGTGTGAGGCTGCTCTTGTTTGTATGTGGCTGTGTGAGAGGCTCCTCTGGTTTGTCTGTTGCTGTGTGTGAGGCTGCTCTGGTTTGTGTGTGGCTGTATGTGAGGCTGCACTGGTTTGTCTGAGGCTGTGTGTGAGGCTTCTCTGGTTTGTCTGTGGCTGTATGTGAGGCTGCTCTGGTTTGTCTGTGGCTGTGTGTGAGGTTGCTCTAATTTGTCTGTGTGGCTGTATGTGAGGCTGCTCTGGTTTGTCTGTGGCTGTGTGTGAGGCTGCTCTGGTTTGTCTGTGGCTGTGTGTGAGGCTACTCTTGTTTGTCTGTGGCTGTGTGTGAGGCTGCTCTGGTTTGTCTGTGGCTGTGTGTGAGGCTACTCTGGTTTGACTGTGGCTGTGTGTGAGTCTACTCTGGTTTGTCTGTTGCTGTGTGTGAGGCTACTCTGGTGTGTCTGTGGCTGTGTGTGAGGCTACTCAGGTATGTCTGTTGCTTTGTCTGAGGCTACTCTGGTTTGTCTGTGGCTGTGTGTGAGGCTGCTCTGGTTCGTCTGTGGCAGTATGTGAGGCTACTCTGGTTTGTCTGTGGCTGTGTGTGAGGCTGCTCTGGTTTTTCTGTGGCTGTGTGTGAGGCTGCTCTGGTTTGTCTGTGGCTGTGTGTGAGGCTGTTCTAGTTTGTATGTTGCTGTGTGTGATGCTACTCTGGTTTGTCTGTGGCTGTATGTGAGGCTGCTCTGGTTTGTCTGAGGCTGTGTGTGAGGCTGCTCTGGTTTGTCTGTTGCTCTATGTGAGGCTGCTCTGGTTTGTCTGTGGCTGTATGTGAGGCTTCTCTGGTTTGTCTGTGGCTGTGTGTGAGGTTGCTCTGGTTTGTCTGTGTGGCTGTGTGTGAGGCTGCTCTGGTTTGTCTGTGGCTGTGTGTGAGGCTGCTCTTGTTTGTCTGTGGCTGTGTGTGAGGCTACTCTGGTTTGTCTGTGGCTGTATGTGAGGCTGCTCTGGTTTGTCTGTGGCTGTGTGTGAGGCTGCTCTGGTTTGTCTGTGGCTGTGTGTGAGGCTGCTCTTGTTTGTCTGTGGCTGTGTGTGAGGCTGCTCTGGTTTGTCTGTGGCTTTGTGTGAGGCTGCTCTGGTTTGTTTGTGGCTGTGTGTGAGGCTGCTCTGGTTTGTCTGTGGTTGTGTGTGAGGCTACTCTGGTTTGTCTGTTGCTGTGTGTGAGGCTGCTCTGGTTTGTCTGTGGCTGTGTGTGAGGCTACACTTGTTTGTCTGTGGCTGTGTGAGGCTGCTCTGGTTTGTCTATGGCCGTGTGTGAGGCTGCTCTGGTTTGTATGTGGCTGTGTGTGAAGCTACTCTGGTTTGTCTGTGGCTGTATGTGAGGCTGCTCTGGTTTGTCTTTGGCTGTGTGTGTGGCTGCTCTGGTTTGTTTGTGGCTGCGTGTGAAGCTGCTCTGGTTTGTCTGTGGCTGTGTGTGAGGCTATTCTGGTTTGTCAGTGGTTGTGTGTGAGGCTGCTCTGGTTTGTCTGTGGCTGTATGTGAGGCTGCTCTGGTTTGTCTGTGGCTGTGTGTGAGGCTGCTCTGGTTTGTCTGTGGCTGTGTGTGAGGCTGCTCTGGTTTGCCTGTGGCTGTGTGTGAGGCTGCTCTGGTTTGTCTGTGGCTGTGTGTGAGGCTACTCTGGTTTGTCTGTTGCTGTGTGTGAGGCTACTCTGTGTGTCTGTGGCTGTGTGTGAGGCTACACTGGTTTGTCTGTTGCTGTTTGTGAGGCTACTCTGGTTTGTCTGTGGGTTTGTGTGAGGCTGCTTTGGTTTGTCTGTGGCTGTATGTGAGGCTACTCTGGTTTGTCTGTGGCTGTGTGTGAGGCTGCTCTGGTTCGTCTGTGGCTGTATGTGAGGCTACTCTGGTTTGTCTGTGGCTGTGTGTGAGGCTGCTCTGGTTTGTCTGTGGCTGTGTGTGAGGCTGCTCTGGTTTGTCTGTGGCTGTGTGTGAGGCTGCTCTGGTTTGTCTGTCGCTGTGTGTGAAGCTGCTCTGGTTTGTCTGTGGCTGTATGTGAGGCTGCTCTGGTTTGCTGTGGCTATGTGTGAGGCTGCTCTGGTTTGTCTGTTGCTGTATGTGAGGCTGCTCTGGTTTGTCTGTGGCTGTTTGTGAGGCTGCTCTGGTTTGTATGTGGCTGTGTGTGAGGCTGCTCTGGTTTGTATGTGGCTGTGTGTGAGGTTGCTCTGGTTTGTCTGTGGCTGTGTGTGATACTGCTCTGGTTTGTCTGTGGCTGTGAGTGAGGCTGCTCTGGTTTGTCTGTGGCTGTGTGTGAGGCTACTCTGGTTTGTCTGTGGCTGTGTGTGAGGCTACTCTGGTTTGACTGTGGCTGTGTGTGAGGCTACTCTGGTTTGTCTGTTGCTGTGTGTGAGGTTGCTCTGGTTTGTCTGTGGCTGTGTGTGAGGCTGCTCTGGTTTGTCTGTGGCTGTGTGTGAGACTGCTCTGGTTTGTCTGTGGCTGTGTGTGAGGCTGCTCTTGTTTGTCTGTGGCTGTATGTGAGGCTAATCTGGTTTGTCTGTGGCTGTGTGTGAGTCTGCTCTGGTTCGTCTGTGGCTGTATGTGAGGCTACTCTGGTTTGTCTGTGGCTGTGTGTGAGGCTGCTCTGGTTTTTCTGTGGCTGTGTGTGAGGCTGCTCTGGTTTGTCAGTGGCTGTGTGAGAGGCTCCTCTGGTTTGTCTGTTGCTGTGTGTGAGGCTGCTCTGGTTTGTCTGTGGCTGTATGTGAGGCTGCACTGGTTTGTCTGAGGCTGTGTGTGAGGCTGCTCTGGTTTGTCTGTGGCTGTATGTGAGGCTGCTCTGGTTTGTCTGTGGCTGTGTGTGAGGTTGCTCTAATTTGTCTGTGTGGCTGTATGTGAGGCTGCTCTGGTTTGTCTGTGGCTGTGTGTGAGGCTGCTCTGGTTTGTCTGTGGCTGTGTGTGAGGCTACTCTTGTTTGTCTGTGGCTGTGTGTGAGGCTGCTCTGGTTTGTCTGTGGCTGTGTGTGAGGCTACTCTGGTTTGACTGTGGCTGTGTGTGAGTCTACTCTGGTTTGTCTGTTGCTGTGTGTGAGGCTACTCTGGTGTGTCTGTGGCTGTATGTGAGGCTATTCTGGTTTGTCTGTTGCTGTGTGTGAGGCTGCTCTGGTTCGTCTGTGGCTGTGTGTGAGGCTACTCTGGTTTGTCTGTGGCTGTGTGTGAGGCTGCTCTGGTTTGTTTGTGGCTGTGTGTGAGGGTGCTCTGGTTTGTATGTGGCTGTGTGTTAGGCTACTCTGGTTTGTCTGTGGCTGTGTAGGAGGCTACTCTGGTTTGTATATGGCTGTGTGTGAGGCTGCTCTGGTTTTTCTGTGGCTGTGTGTGAGGCTACTCCGGTTTGTCTGTGGCTGTGTGTGAGGCTACTCTGGTTTGTCTGTGGCTGTGTGTGAGGCTGCCCTGGTTTGTTTGTGGCTGTATTTGAGGCTACTCTGGTTTGTCTGTTGCTGTGTGTGAGGCTACTCTGGTGTGTCTGTGGCTGTGTGTGAGGCTACACTGGTTTGTCTGTTGCTGTGTGTGAGGCTACTCTGGTTTGTCTGTGGCTGTGTGTGAGGCTGCTTTGGTTTGTCTGTGGCTGTATGTGAGGCTACTCTGGTTTGTCTGTGGCTGTATGTGAGGCTACTCTGGTTTGTCTGTTGCTGTGTGTGAGGCTACTCTGGTGTGTCTGTGGCTGTGTGTGAGGCTACACTGGTTTGTCTGTTGCTGTGTGTGAGGCTACTCTGGTTTGTCTGTGGCTGTGTGTGAAGCTGCTTTGGTTTGTCTGTGGCTGTATGTGAGGCTACTCTGGTTTGTCTGTGGCTGTGTGTGAGGCTGCTCTGGTTTGTCTGTGGCTGTGTGTGAGGCTGCTCTGGTTTGTCTGTGGCTGTGTATGAGGCTGCTCTGGTTTGTCTGTTGCTGTGTGTGAGGCTGCTCTGGTTTGTCTGTGGCTGTATGTGAGGCTGCTCTGGTTTGTCTGTGGCTATGTGTGAGGCTTCTCTGGTTTGTCTGTTGCTGTATGTGAGGCTGCTCTGGTTTGTCTGTGGCTGTATGTGAGGCTGCTCTGGTTTGTATGTGGCTGTGTGTGAGGTCGCTCTGGTTTGTCTGTGGCTGTGTGAGAGGCTGCTCTGGTTTGTCTGTGGCTGTGTGTGAGGCTGCTCTTGTTTGTCTGTGGCTGTGTGTGAGGCTGCTCTGGTTTGTCTGTGGCTGTGTGTGAGGCTGCTCTGGTTTGTCTGTGGCTGTATGTGAGGCTGCTCTGGTTTGTCTTTGGCTGTGTGTGTGGCTGCTCTGGTATGTTTGTGGTTGCGTGTGAAGCTGCTCTGGTTTGTCTGTGGCTGTGTGTGAGGCTATTCTGGTTTGTCAGTGGCTGTGTGTGAGGCTGCTCTGGTTTGTCTGTGGCTGTATGTGAGGTTGCTCTGGTTTGTCTGTGGCTGTGTGTGAGGCTGCTCTGGTTTGTCTGTGGCTGTGTGTGAGGCTGCTCTGGTTTGTCTGTGGCTGTGTGTGAGGCTACTCTGGTTTGTCTGTTGCTGTGTGTGAGGCTACTCTGTGTGTCTGTGGCTGTGTGTGAGGCTACACTGGTTTGTCTGTTGCTGTGTGTGAGGCTACTCTGGTTTGTCTGTGGCTGTGTGTGAGGCTGCTTTGGTTTGTCTGTGGCTGTATGTGAGGCTACTCTGGTTTGTCTGTGGCTGTGTGTGAGGCTGCTCTGGTTCGTCTGTGGCTGTATGTGAGGCTACTCTGGTTTGTCTGTGGCTGTTTGTGAGGCTGCTCTGGTTTGTCTGTCGCTGTGTGTGAGGCTGCTCTGGTTTGTCTATGGCTGTGTGTGAGGCTGCTCTGGTTTGCTGTGGCTATGTGTGAGGCTGCTCTGGTTTGTCTGTTGCTGTATGTGAGGCTGCTCTGGTTTGTCTGTGGCTGTATGTGAGGCTGCTCTGGTTTGTATGTGGCTGTGTGTGAGGCTGCTCTGGTTTGTATGTGGCTGTGTGTGAGGTTGCTCTGGTTTGTCTGTGGCTGTGTGTGAGGCTGCTCTGGTTTGTCTGTGGCTGTGTGTGAGACTGCTCTTGTTTGTCTGTGGCTGTGAGTGAGGCTGCTCTGGTTTGTCTGTGGCTGTGTGTGAGGCTACTCTGGTTTGTATGTGGCTGTGTGTTAGGCTACTCTGGTTTGACTGTGGCTGTGTGTGAGGCTACTCTGGTTTGTCTGTTGCTGTGTGTGAGGTTGCTCTGGTTTGTCTGTGGCTGTGTGTGAGGCTGCTCTGGTTTGTCTGTGGCTGTGTGTGAGACTGCTCTGGTTTGTCTGTGGCTGTGTGTGAGGCTGCTCTTATTTGTCTGTGGCTGTATGTGAGGCTACTCTGGTTTGTCTGTGGCTGTGTGTGAGGCTGCTCTGGTTCGTCTGTGGCTGTATGTGAGGCTACTCTGGTTTGTCTGTGGCTGTGTGTGAGGCTGCTCTGGTTTTTCTGTGGCTGTGTGTGAGGCTGCTCTTGTTTGTCTGTGGCTGTGTGAGAGGCTCCTCTGGTTTGTCTGTTGCTGTGTGTGAGGCTGCTCTGGTTTGTTTGTGGCTGTATGTGAGGCTGCACTGGTTTGTCTGAGGCTGTGTGTGAGGCTGCTCTGGTTTGTCTGTGGCTGTATGTGAGGCTGCTCTGGTTTGTCTGTGGCTCTGTGTGAGGTTGCTCTAATTTGTCTGTGTGGCTGTATGTGAGGCTGCTCTGGTTTGTCTGTGGCTGTGGGTGAGGCTGCTCTGGTTTGTCTGTGGCTGTGTGTGAGGCTACTCTTGTTTGTCTGTGGCTGTGTGTGAGGCTGCTCTGGTTTGTCTGTGGCTGTGTGTGAGGCTACTCTGGTTTGACTGTGGCTGTGTGTGAGTCTACTCTGGTTTGTCTGTTGCTGTGTGTGAGGCTACTCTGGTGTGTCTGTGGCTGTGTGTGAGGCTACTCAGGTATGTCTGTTGCTTTGTCTGAGGCTACTCTGGTTTGTCTGTGGCTGTGTGTGAGGCTGCTCTTGTTTGTCTGTGGCTGTATGTGAGGCTACTCTGGTTTGTCTGTGGCTGTGTGTGAGGCTGCTCTGGTTCGTCTGTGGCAGTATGTGAGGCTACTCTGGTTTGTCTGTGGCTGTGTGTGAGGCTGCTCTGGTTTTTCTGTGGCTGTGTGTGAGGCTGCTCTGGTTTGTCTGTGGCTGTGTGTGAGGCTGCTCTAGTTTGTATGTTGCTGTGTGTGATGCTACTCTGGTTTGTCTGTGGCTGTATGTGAGGCTGCTCTGGTTTGTCTGAGGCTGTGTGTGAGGCTGCTCTGGTTTGTCTGTTGCTCTATGTGAGGCTGCTCTGGTTTGTCTGTGGCTGTATGTGAAGCTTCTCTGGTTTGTCTGTGGCTGTGTGTGAGGATGCTCTGGTTTGTCTGTGGCTGTGTGTGAGGCTGCTCTGGTTTGTCTGTGGCTGTATGTGAGGCTGCTCTGGTTTGTCTGTGGCTGTGTGTGAGGCTGCTCTGGTTTGTCTGTGGCTGTGTGTGAGGCTGCTCTTGTTTGTCTGTGGCTGTGTGTGAGGCTGCTCTGGTTTGTCTGTGGCTTTGTGTGAGGCTGCTCTGGTTTGTTTGTGGCTGTGTGTGAGGCTGCTCTGGTTTGTCTGTGCTTGTGTGTGAGGCTACTCTGGTTTGTCTGTTGCTGTGTGTGAGGCTGCTCTGGTTTGTCTGTGGCTGTGTGTGAGGCTACACTTGTTTGTCTGTGGCTGTGTGAGGCTGCTCTGGTTTGTCTATGGCCGTGTGTGAGGCTGCTCTGGTTTGTATGTGGCTGTGTCTGAGGCTACTCTGGTTTGTCTATGGCTGTGTGTGAGGCTACTGTGGTTTGTCTGTGGCTGTGTGTGAGGCTGCTCTGGTTTGTTTGTGGCTGTATGTGAGGCTACTCTGGTTTGTCTGTGGCTGTGTGTGAGGCTGCTCTGGTTCGTCTGTGGCTGTATGTGAGGCTACTCTGGTTTGTCTGTGGCTGTGTGTGAGGTTGCTCTGGTTTGTCTGTGGCTGTGTGTGAGGCTGCTCTGGTTGGTCTGTGGCTGTGTATGAGGCTGCTCTGGTTTGTCTGTTGCTGTGTGTGAGGCTGCTCTTGTTTGTCTGTGGCTGTATGTGAGGCTGCTCTGGTTTGTCTGTGGCTATGTGTGAGGCTTCTCTGGTTTGTCTGTTGCTGTATGTGAGGCTGCTCTGGTTTGTCTGTGGCTGTATGTGAGGCTGCTCTGGTTTGTATGTGGCTGTGTGTGAGGTTGCTCTGGTTTGTCTGTGGATGTGTGTGAGGCTGCTCTGGTTTGTATGTGGCTGTGTGTGAGGCTACTCTGATTTGTCTGTGGCTGTGTGGGAGGCTACTCTGGTTTGTCTATGGCTGTGTGTGAGGCTGCTCTGGTTTGTCTGTGGCTGTGTGTGAGGCTGCTCTGGTTTGTCTGTGGCTGTGTGTGAGGCTACTCTGGTTTGTCTGTGGCTGTATGTGAGGCTGCTCTGGTTTGTCTGTGGCTGTGTGTGATGCTACTCTGGTTTATCTGTGGCTGTATGTGAGGCTGCTCTGGTTTGTCTGTTGCTGTGTATGAGGCTGCTCTGGTTTGTCTGTAGCTGTATGTGAGGCTGCTCTGGTTCTTCTGTGGCTGTGTGTGAGGCTGCTCTGGTTTATCTGTGGCTGTGTGTGAGGCTACTCTGGTTTGACTGTGGCTGTGTGTGAGGCTACTCTGGTTTGTCTGTTGATGTGTGTGAGGCTACTGTGGTGTGTCTGTGGCTGTGTGTGAGGCTACTCTGATTTGTCTGTTGCTGTGTGTGAGGCTACTCTGGTTTGTCTGTGGCTGTGTGTGAGGCTGCTCTTGTTTGTCTGTGGCTGTATGTGAGGCTACTCTGGTTTGTCTGTGGCTGTGTGTGTGAGGCTGCTCTGGTTCGTCTGTGGCTGTATGTGAGGCTACTCTGGTTTGTCTGTGGCTGTGTGTGAAGCTGCTCTGGTTTTTCTGTGGCTGTGTGTGAGGCTGCTCTGGTTTGTCTGTGGCTGTGTGTGAGGCTGCTCTGGTTTGTCTGTTGCTGTGTGTGAGGCTGCTCTGGTTTGTCTGTTGCTCTATGTGAGGCTGCTCTGGTTTGTCTCTGGCTGTGTGTGAGGCTGCTCTGGTTTGTCTGTTGCTCTATGTGAGGCTGCTCTGGTTTGTCTGTGGCTGTATGTGAGGCTGCTCTGGTTTGTATGTGGCTGTGTGTGAGGTTGCTCTTGTTTGTCTGTGTGGCTGTGTGTGAGGCTGCTCTGGTTTGTCTGTGGCTGTGTGTGAGGCTGCTCGTGTTTGTCTGTGGCTGTGTTTGAGGCTACTCTGGTTTGTCTGTGGCTGTGTGTGAGGCTGCTCTGGTTTGTCTGTGGCTGTGTGTGAGGCTGCTCTGGTTTGTCTGTGGCTGTGTGTGAGGCTGCTCTGGTTTGTCTGTGGCTGTGTGTGAGGCTACTCTGGTTTGTCTGTGGCTGTATGTGAGGCTGATCTGGTTTGTCTGTGGCTGTGTGTGAGGCTGCTCTCGTTTGTCTGTGGCTGTGTGTGAGGCTACTCTGGTTTGTCTGTGGCTGTGTGTGAGGCTGCTCTGGTTTGTCTGTGGCTGTATGTGAGGCTATTCTGGTTTGTCTGTTGCTGTGTGTGAGGCTGCTCTGGTTCGTCTGTGGCTGTATGTGAAGCTACTCTGGTTTGTCTGTGGCTGTGTGTGAGGCTGCTCTGGTTTGTTTGTGGCTGTATGTGAGGCTACACTGGTTTGTCTGTGGATGTGTGTGAGGCTGCTCTTGTATGTATGTGGCTGTGTGTGAGGCTACTCTGATTTGTCTGTGGCTGTGTGGGAGGCTACTCTGGTTTGTCTATGGCTGTGTGTGAGGTTGCTCTGGTTTGTCAGTGGCTGTGTGTGAGGCTGCTCTGGTTTGTCTGTGGCTGTGTGTGAGGCTACTCTGGTTTGTCTGTGGCTGTATGTGAGGCTGCTCTGGTTTGTCTGTGGCTGTGTGTGATGCTACTCTGGTTTATCTGTGGCTGTATGTGAGGCTGCTCTGGTTTGTCTGTTGCTGTGTATGAGGTTGCTCTGGTTTGTCTGTAGCTGTATGTGAGGCTGCTCTGGTTCTTCTGTGGCTGTGTGTGAGGCTGCTCTGGTTTGTCTGTGGTTGTGTGTGAAGCTACTCTGGTTTGTCTGTTGCTGTGTGTGAGGCTGCTCTGGTTTGTCTGTGGCTGTGTGTGAGGCTACACTTGTTTGTCTGTGGCTGTGTGAGGCTGCTCTGGTTTGTCTATGGCCGTGTGTGAGGCTGCTCTGGTTTGTATGTGGCTGTGTCTGAGGCTACTCTGGTTTGTCTATGGCTGTGTGTGAGGCTACTGTGGTTTGTCTGTGGCTGTGTGTGAGGCTGCTCTGGTTTGTTTGTGGCTGTATGTGAGGCTACTCTGGTTTGTCTGTGGCTGTGTGTGAGGCTGCTCTGGTTCGTCTGTGGCTGTATGTGAGGCTACTCTGGTTTGTCTGTGGCTGTGTGTGAGGTTGCTCTGGTTTGTCTGTGGCTGTGTGTGAGGCTGCTCTGGTTGGTCTGTGGCTGTGTATGAGGCTGCTCTGGTTTGTCTGTTGCTGTGTGTGAGGCTGCTCTTGTTTGTCTGTGGCTGTATGTGAGGCTGCTCTGGTTTGTCTGTGGCTATGTGTGAGGCTTCTCTGGTTTGTCTGTTGCTGTATGTGAGGCTGCTCTGGTTTGTCTGTGGCTGTATGTGAGGCTGCTCTGGTTTGTATGTGGCTGTGTGTGAGGTTGCTCTGGTTTGTCTGTGGATGTGTGTGAGGCTGCTCTGGTTTGTATGTGGCTGTGTGTGAGGCTACTCTGATTTGTCTGTGGCTGTGTGGGAGGCTACTCTGGTTTGTCTATGGCTGTGTGTGAGGCTGCTCTGGTTTGTCTGTGGCTGTGTGTGAGGCTGCTCTGGTTTGTCTGTGGCTGTGTGTGAGGCTACTCTGGTTTGTCTGTGGCTGTATGTGAGGCTGCTCTGGTTTGTCTGTGGCTGTGTGTGATGCTACTCTGGTTTATCTGTGGCTGTATGTGAGGCTGCTCTGGTTTGTCTGTTGCTGTGTATGAGGCTGCTCTGGTTTGTCTGTAGCTGTATGTGAGGCTGCTCTGGTTCTTCTGTGGCTGTGTGTGAGGCTGCTCTGGTTTATCTGTGGCTGTGTGTGAGGCTACTCTGGTTTGACTGTGGCTGTGTGTGAGGCTACTCTGGTTTGTCTGTTGATGTGTGTGAGGCTACTGTGGTGTGTCTGTGGCTGTGTGTGAGGCTACTCTGATTTGTCTGTTGCTGTGTGTGAGGCTACTCTGGTTTGTCTGTGGCTGTGTGTGAGGCTGCTCTTGTTTGTCTGTGGCTGTATGTGAGGCTACTCTGGTTTGTCTGTGGCTGTGTGTGTGAGGCTGCTCTGGTTCGTCTGTGGCTGTATGTGAGGCTACTCTGGTTTGTCTGTGGCTGTGTGTGAAGCTGCTCTGGTTTTTCTGTGGCTGTGTGTGAGGCTGCTCTGGTTTGTCTGTGGCTGTGTGTGAGGCTGCTCTGGTTTGTCTGTTGCTGTGTGTGAGGCTGCTCTGGTTTGTCTGTTGCTCTATGTGAGGCTGCTCTGGTTTGTCTCTGGCTGTGTGTGAGGCTGCTCTGGTTTGTCTGTTGCTCTATGTGAGGCTGCTCTGGTTTGTCTGTGGCTGTATGTGAGGCTGCTCTGGTTTGTATGTGGCTGTGTGTGAGGTTGCTCTTGTTTGTCTGTGTGGCTGTGTGTGAGGCTGCTCTGGTTTGTCTGTGGCTGTGTGTGAGGCTGCTCGTGTTTGTCTGTGGCTGTGTTTGAGGCTACTCTGGTTTGTCTGTGGCTGTGTGTGAGGCTGCTCTGGTTTGTCTGTGGCTGTGTGTGAGGCTGCTCTGGTTTGTCTGTGGCTGTGTGGGAGGCTGCTCTGGTTTGTCTGTGGCTGTGTGTGAGGCTACTCTGGTTTGTCTGTGGCTGTATGTGAGGCTGATCTGGTTTGTCTGTGGCTGTATGTGAGGCTACTCTGGTTTGTCTGTGGCTGTGTGTGAAGCTGCTCTGGTTTTTCTGTGGCTGTGTGTGAGGCTGCTCTGGTTTGTCTGTGGCTGTGTGTGAGGCTGCTCTGGTTTGTCTGTTGCTGTGTGTGAGGCTGCTCTGGTTTGTCTGTTGCTCTATGTGAGGCTGCTCTGGTTTGTCTCTGGCTGTGTGTGAGGCTGCTCTGGTTTGTCTGTTGCTCTATGTGAGGCTGCTCTGGTTTGTCTGTGGCTGTATGTGAGGCTGCTCTGGTTTGTATGTGGCTGTGTGTGAGGTTGCTCTTGTTTGTCTGTGTGGCTGTGTGTGAGGCTGCTCTGGTTTGTCTGTGGCTGTGTGTGAGGCTGCTCGTGTTTGTCTGTGGCTGTGTTTGAGGCTACTCTGGTTTGTCTGTGGCTGTGTGTGAGGCTGCTCTGGTTTGTCTGTGGCTGTGTGTGAGGCTGCTCTGGTTTGTCTGTGGCTGTGTGGGAGGCTGCTCTGGTTTGTCTGTGGCTGTGTGTGAGGCTACTCTGGTTTGTCTGTGGCTGTATGTGAGGCTGATCTGGTTTGTCTGTGGCTGTGTGTGAGGCTGCTCTCGTTTGTCTGTGGCTGTGTGTGAGGCTACTCTGGTTTGTCTGTGGCTGTGTGTGAGGCTGCTCTGGTTTGTCTGTGGCTGTATGTGAGGCTATTCTGGTTTGTCTGTTGCTGTGTGTGAGGCTGCTCTGGTTCGTCTGTGGCTGTGTGTGACGCTACTCTGGTTTGACTATGGCTGTGTGTGAGGCTACTTTGGTTTGTCTGTTGATGTGTGTGAGGCTACTCTGGTGTGTCTGTGGCTGTGTGTGAGGCTACTCTGATTTGTCTGTTGCTGTGTGTGAGGCTACTCTGGTTTGTCTGTGGCTGTGTGTGAGGCTGCTCTTGTTTGTCTGTGGCTGTATGTGAGGCTACTCTGGTTTGTCTGTGGCTGTGTGTGAGGCTGCTCTGGTTCGTCTGTGGCTGTATGTGAGGTTACTCTGGTTTGTCTGTGGCTGTGTGTGAGGCTGCTCTGGTTTTTCTGTGGCTGTGTGTGAGGCTGCTCTGGTTTGTCTGTGGCTGTGTGTGAGGCTGCTCTTGTTTGTCTGTTGCTGTGTGTGAGGCTGCTCTGGTTTGTCTGTTGCTCTATGTGAGGCTGCTCTGGTTTGTCTGTGGCTGTGTGTGAGGCTGCTCTGGTTTGTCTGTTGCTCTATGTGAGGCTGCCCTTGTTTGTCTGTGGCTGTATGTGAGGCTGCTCTGGTTTGTATGTGGCTGTGTGTGAGGTTGCTCTGGTTTGTCTGTGTGGCTGTGTGTGAGGCTGCTCTGGTTTGTCTGTGGCTGTGTGTGAGGCTGCTCTTGTTTGTCTGTGGCTGTGTGTGAGGCTACTCTGGTTTGTCTGTGGCTGTGTGTGAGGCTGCTCTGGTTTGTCTGTGGCTATGTGTGAGGCTGCTTTGGTTTGTCTGTGGCTGTGTGTGAGGCTGCTCTGGTTTGTCTGTGGCTGTGTGTGAGGCTACTCTGGTTTGTCTGTTGCTGTGTGTGAGGCTACTCTGGTTTGTCTGTGGCTGTGTGTGAGGCTGCTCTTGTTTGTCTGTGGCTGTATGTGAGGCTACTCTGGTGTGTCTGTGGCTGTGTGTGAGGCTACTCTGATTTGTCTGTTGCTGTGTGTGAGGCTACTCTGGTTTGTCTGTTGCTGTGTGTGAGGCTGCTCTGGTTCGTCTGTGGCTATATGTGAGGCTACTCTGGTTTGTCTGTGGCTGTGTGTGAGGCTGCTCTGGTTTGTCTGTGGCTGTGTGTGAGGCTGCTCTGGTTTGTCTGTGGCTGTGTGTGAGGCTGCTCTGGTTTGTCTGTTGCTGTGTGTGAGGCTGCTCTGGTTTGTCTGTTGCTGTGTATGAGGCTGCTCTGGTTTGTCTGTAGCTGTATGTGAGGCTGCTCTGGTTCTTCTGTGGCTGTGTGTGAGGCTGCTCTGGTTTGTCTGTGGCTGTGTGTGAGGCTACTCTGGTTTGACTGTGGCTGTGTGTGAAGCTACTCTGGTTTGTCTGTTGATGTGTGTGAGGCTACTGTGGTGTGTCTGTGGCTGTGTGTGAGGCTACTCTGATTTGTCTGTTGCTGTGTGTGAGGCTACTCTGGTTTGTCTGTGGCTGTGTGTGAGGCTGCTCTTGTTTGTCTGTGGCTGTATGTGAGGCTACTCTGGTTTGTCTGTGGCTGTGTGTGTGAGGCTGCTCTGGTTCGTCTGTGGCTGTATGTGAGGCTACTCTGGTTTGTCTGTGGCTGTGTGTGAGGCTGCTCTGGTTTTTCTGTGGCTGTGTGTGAGGCTGCTCTGGTTTGTCTGTGGCTGTGTGTGAGGCTGCTCTGGTTTGTCTGTTGCTGTGTGTGAGGCTGCTCTGGTTTGTCTGTTGCTCTATGTGAGGCTGCTCTGGTTTGTCTCTGGCTGTGTGTGAGGCTGCTCTGGTTTGTCTGTTGCTCTATGTGAGGCTGCTCTGGTTTGTCTGTGGCTGTATGTGAGGCTGCTCTGGTTTGTATGTGGCTGTGTGTGAGGTTGCTCTGGTTTGTCTGTGTGGCTGTGTGTGAGGCTGCTCTGGTTTGTCTGTGGCTGTGTGTGAGGCTGCTCGTGTTTGTCTGTGGCTGTGTTTGAGGCTACTCTGGTTTGTCTGTGGCTGTGTGTGAGGCTGCTCTGGTTTGTCTGTGGCTGTGTGTGAGGCTGCTCTGGTTTGTCTGTGGCTGTGTGTGAGGCTGCTCTGGTTTGTCTGTGGCTGTGTGTGAGGCTACTCTGGTTTGTCTGTGGCTGTATGTGAGGCTGATCTGGTTTGTCTGTGGCTGTGTGTGAGGCTGCTCTCGTTTGTCTGTGACTGTGTGTGAGGCTACTCTGGTTTGTCTGTGGCTGTGTGTGAGGCTGCTCTGGTTTGTCTGTGGCTGTATGTGAGGCTATTCTGGTTTGTCTGTTGCTGTGTGTGAGGCTGCTCTGGTTCGTCTGTGGCTGTATGTGAAGCTACTCTGGTTTGTCTGTGGCTGTGTGTGAGGCTGCTCTGGTTTGTCTGTGGCTGTGTGTGAGGCTGCTCTGGTTTGTCTGTGGCTGTGTGTGAGGCTGCTCTGGTTTGTTTGTGGCTGTATGTGAGGCTACACTGGTTTGTCTGTGGATGTGTGTGAGGCTGCTCTTGTTTGTATGTGGCTGTGTGTGAGGCTACTCTGATTTGTCTGTGGCTGTGTGGGAGGCTACTCTGGTTTGTCTATGGCTGTGTGTGAGGTTGCTCTGGTTTGTCAGTGGCTGTGTGTGAGGCTGCTCTGGTTTGTCTGTGGCTGTGTGTGAGGCTACTCTGGTTTGTCTGTGGCTGTATGTGAGGCTGCTCTGGTTTGTCTGTGGCTGTGTGTGATGCTACTCTGGTTTATCTGTGGCTGTATGTGAGGCTGCTCTGGTTTGTCTGTTGCTGTGTATGAGGCTGCTCTGGTTTGTCTGTAGCTGTATGTGAGGCTGCTCTGGTTCTTCTGTGGCTGTGTGTGAGGCTGCTCTGGTTTGTCAGTGGCTGTGTGTGACGCTACTCTGGTTTGACTATGGCTGTGTGTGAGGCTACTTTGGTTTGTCTGTTGATGTGTGTGAGGCTACTCTGGTGTGTCTGTGGCTGTGTGTGAGGCTACTCTGATTTGTCTGTTGCTGTGTGTGAGGCTACTCTGGTTTGTCTGTGGCTGTGTGTGAGGCTGCTCTTGTTTGTCTGTGGCTGTAGGTGAGGCTACTCTGGTTTGTCTGTGGCTGTGTGTGAGGCTGCTCTGGTTCGTCTGTGGCTGTATGTGAGGTTACTCTGGTTTGTCTGTGGCTGTGTGTGAGGCTGCTCTGGTTTTTCTGTGGCTGTGTGTGAGGCTGCTCTGGTTTGTCTGTGGCTGTGTGTGAGGCTGCTCTTGTTTGTCTGTTGCTGTGTGTGAGGCTGCTCTGGTTTGTCTGTTGCTCTATGTGAGGCTGCTCTGGTTTGTCTGTGGCTGTGTGTGAGGCTGCTCTGGTTTGTCTGTTGCTCTATGTGAGGCTGCTCTGGTTTGTCTGTGGCTGTATGTGAGGCTGCTCTGGTTTGTATGTGGCTGTGTGTGAGGTTGCTCTGGTTTGTCTGTGTGGCTGTGTGTGAGGCTGCTCTGGTTTGTCTGTGGCTGTGTGTGAGGCTGCTCTTGTTTGTCTGTGGCTGTGTGTGAGGCTACTCTGGTTTGTCTGTGGCTGTGTGTGAGGCTGCTCTGGTTTGTCTGTGGCTATGTGTGAGGCTGCTCTGGTTTGTCTGTGGCTGTGTGTGAGGCTGCTCTGGTTTGTCTGTGGCTGTGTGTGAAGCTACTCTGGTTTGTCTGTGGCTGTATGTGAGGCTGATCTGGTTTGTCTGTGGCTGTGTGTGAAGCTGCTCTCGTTTGTCTGTGGCTGTGTGTGAGGCTACTCTGGTTTGTCTGTGGCTGTGTGTGAGGCTGCTCTGGTTTGTCTGTGGCTGTATGTGAGGCTATTCTGGTTTGTCTGTTGCTGTGTGTGAGGCTGCTCTGGTTCGTCTGTGGCTATATGTGAGGCTACTCTGGTTTGTCTGTGGCTGTGTGTGAGGCTGCTCTGGTTTCTCTGTGGCTGTGTGTGAGGCTGCTCTGGTTTGTCTGTGGCTGTGTGTGAGGCTGCTCTGGTTTGTCTGTTGCTGTGTGTGAGGCTGCTCTGGTTTGTCTGTTGCTCTATGTGAGGCTGCTCTGGTTTGTCTCTGGCTGTGTGTGAGGCTGCTCTGGTTTGTCTGTTGCTCTATGTGAGGCTGCTCTGGTTTGTCTGTGTCTGTATGTGAGGCTGCTCTGGTTTGTATGTGGCTGTGTGTGAGGTTGCTCTGGTTTGTCTGTGTGGCTGTGTGTGAGGCTGCTCTGGTTTGTCTGTGGCTGTGTGTGAGGCTGCTCGTGTTTGTCTGTGGCTGTGTTTGAGGCTACTCTGGTTTGTCTGTGGCTGTGTGTGAGGCTGCTCTGGTTTGTCTGTGGCTGTGTGTGAGGCTGCTCTGGTTTGTCTGTGGCTGTGTGTGAGGCTGCTCTGGTTTGTCTGTGGCTGTGTGTGAGGCTACTCTGGTTTGTCTGTGGCTGTATGTGAGGCTGATCTGGTTTGTCTGTGGCTGTGTGTGAGGCTGCTCTCGTTTGTCTGTGGCTGTGTGTGAGGCTACTCTGGTTTGTCTGTGGCTGTGTGTGAGGCTGCTCTGGTTTGTCTGTGGCTGTATGTGAGGCTATTCTGGTTTGTCTGTTGCTGTGTGTGAGGCTGCTCTGGTTCGTCTGTGGCTGTATGTGAAGCTACTCTGGTTTGTCTGTGGCTGTGTGTGAGGCTGCTCTGGTTTGTCTGTGGCTGTGTGTGAGGCTGCTCTGGTTTGTCTGTGGCTGTGTGTGAGGCTGCTCTGGTTTGTTTGTGGCTGTATGTGAGGCTACACTGGTTTGTCTGTGGATGTGTGTGAGGCTGCTCTTGTTTGTATGTGGCTGTGTGTGAGGCTACTCTGATTTGTCTGTGGCTGTGTGGGAGGCTACTCTGGTTTGTCTATGGCTGTGTGTGAGGTTGCTCTGGTTTGTCAGTGGCTGTGTGTGAGGCTGCTCTGGTTTGTCTGTGGCTGTGTGTGAGGCTACTCTGGTTTGTCTGTGGCTGTATGTGAGGCTGCTCTGGTTTGTCTGTGGCTGTGTGTGATGCTACTCTGGTTTATCTGTGGCTGTATGTGAGGCTGCTCTGGTTTGTCTGTTGCTGTGTATGAGGCTGCTCTGGTTTGTCTGTAGCTGTATGTGAGGCTGCTCTGGTTCTTCTGTGGCTGTGTGTGAGGCTGCTCTGGTTTGTCAGTAGCTGTGTGTGACGCTACTCTGGTTTGACTATGGCTGTGTGTGAGGCTACTTTGGTTTGTCTGTTGATGTGTGTGAGGCTACTCTGGTGTGTCTGTGGCTGTGTGTGAGGCTACTCTGATTTGTCTGTTGCTGTGTGTGAGGCTACTCTGGTTTGTCTGTGGCTGTGTGTGAGGCTGCTCTTGTTTGTCTGTGGCTGTATGTGAGGCTACTCTGGTTTGTCTGTGGCTGTGTGTGAGGCTGCTCTGGTTCGTCTGTGGCTGTATGTGAGGTTACTCTGGTTTGTCTGTGGCTGTGTGTGAGGCTGCTCTGGTTTTTCTGTGGCTGTGTGTGAGGCTGCTCTGGTTTGTCTGTGGCTGTGTGTGAGGCTGCTCTTGTTTGTCTGTTGCTGTGTGTGAGGCTGCTCTGGTTTGTCTGTTGCTCTATGTGAGGCTGCTCTGGTTTGTCTGTGGCTGTGTGTGAGGCTGCTCTGGTTTGTCTGTTGCTCTATGTGAGGCTGCTCTGGTTTGTCTGTGGCTGTATGTGAGGCTTCTCTGGTTTGTATGTGGCTGTGTGTGAGGTTGCTCTGGTTTGTCTGTGTGGCTGTGTGTGAGGCTGCTCTGGTTTGTCTGTGGCTGTGTGTGAGGCTGCTCTTGTTTGTCTGTGGCTGTGTGTGAGGCTACTCTGGTTTGTCTGTGGCTGTGTGTGAGGCTGCTCTGGTTTGTCTGTGGCTATGTGTGAGGCTGCTCTGGTTTGTCTGTGGCTGTGTGTGAGGCTGCTCTGGTTTGTCTGTGGCTGTGTGTGAAGCTACTCTGGTTTGTCTGTGGCTGTATGTGAGGCTGATATGGTTTGTCTGTGGCTGTGTGTGAAGCTGCTCTCGTTTGTCTGTGGCTGTGTGTGAGGCTACTCTGGTTTGTCTGTGGCTGTGTGTGAGGCTGCTCTGGTTTGTCTGTGGCTGTATGTGAGGCTATTCTGGTTTGTCTGTTGCTGTGTGTGAGGCTGCTCTGGTTCGTCTGTGGCTATATGTGAGGCTACTCTGGTTTGTCTGTGGCTGTGTGTGAGGCTGCTCTGGTTTGTCTGTGGCTGTGTGTGAGGCTGCTCTGGTTTGTCTGTTGCTGTGTGTGAGGCTGCTCTGGTTTGTCTGTGGCTGTATGTTAGGCTGCTCTGGTTTGTCTGTGGCTGTGTGTGAGGCTGCTCTGGTTTGTCTGTTGCTGTATGTGAGGCTGCTCTGGTTTGTCTGTGGCTGTATGTGAGGCTGCTCTGGTTTGTCTGTGGCTGTGTGTGAGGCTGCTCTGGTTTGTCTGTGGCTGTGTGTGAGGCTGCTCTTGTTTGTCTGTGGCTGTGTGTGAGGCTGCTCTGGTTTGTCTGTGGCTGTGTTTGAGGCTGCTCTGGTTTGTCTGTGGCTGTGTGTGAGGCTGCTCTGGTTTGTCTGTGGCTGTGTGTAAGGCTACTCTGGTTTGTCTGTGGCTGTATGTGAGGCTGCTCTGGTTTGTCTGTGGCTGTGTGTGAGGCTGCTCTGGTTTGTCTGTGGCTGTGTGTGAGGCTGCTCTGGTTTGTCTGTGGCTGTGTGTGAGGCTGCTCTGGTTTGTCTGTGGCTGTGTGTGAGGCTACTCTTGTTTGTCTGTGGCTGTGTGTGAGGCTGCTCTGATTTGTATGTGGCTGTGTGTGAGGCTGCTCTGGTTTGTCTGTGGCTGTGTGTGAGGCTGCTATGGTTTGTCTGTGGCTGTGTGTGAGGCTGCTCTGGTTTGTCTGTGGCTGTGTGTGAGGCTACTCTGGTTTGTCTGTTGCTGTGTGTGAGGCTGCTCTGGTTTGTCTGTGGCTGTGTGTGAGGCTACACTTGTTTGTATGTGGCTGTGTGAGGCTGCTCTGGTTTGTCTATGGCCGTGTGTGAGGCTGCTCTGGTTTGTCTGTGGCTGTGTGTGAGGCTACTGTGGTTTGTCTGTGGCTGTGTGTGAGGCTGCTCTGGTTTGTTTGTGGCTGTATGTGAGGCTACTCTGGTTTGTCTGTGGATGTGTGTGAGGCTGCTCTGGTTTGTATGTGGCTGTGTGTGAGGCTACTCTGATTTGTCTGTGGCTGTGTGGGAGGCTACTCTGGTTTGTCTATGGCTGTGTGTGAGGCTGCTCTGGTTTTTCTGTGGCTGTGTGTGAGGCTACTCTTGTTTGTCTGTGGCTGTGTGTAAGGCTACTCTGGTTTGTCTGTGGCTGTGTGTGAGGCTGGTCTGGTTTGTTTGTTGCTGTATGTGAGGCTACTCTGGTTTGTCTGTGGCTGTGTGTGAGGCTGCTCTCGTTTGTCTGTGGCTGTGTGTGAGGCTACTCTGGTTTGACTGTGGCTGTGTGTGAGGGTACTCTGGTTTGTCAGTTGCTGTGTATGAGGCTACTCTGGTGTGTCTGTGGCTGTGTGTGAGGCTACTCTGGTTTGTCTGTTGCTGTGTGTGAGGCTACTCTGGTTTGTCTGTGGCTGTGTGTGAGGCTGCTCTGGTTTGTCTGTGGCTGTATGTGCGGCTACTCTGGTTTGTCTGTGGCTGTGTGTGAGGCTGCTCTGGTTCGTCTGTGGCTGTATGTGAGGCTACTCTGGTTTGTCTGTGGCTGTGTGTGAGGCTGCTCTGGTTTGTCTGTGGCTGTGTGTGAGGCTGCTCTGGTTTGTCTGTGGCTGTGTGTGAGGCTGCTCTGGTTTGTCTGTTGCTGTGTGTGAGGCTGCTCTGGTTTGTCTGTGGCTGTATGTGAGGCTGCTCTGTTTTGTCTGTGGCTGTGTGTGAGGCTGCTCTGGTTTGTCTGTTGCTGTATGTGAGGCTGCTCTGGTTTGTTTGTGGCTGTATGTGAGGCTACTCTGGTTTGTATGTGGCTGTGTGTGAGGCTACACTAGTTTGTATGTGGCTGTGTGTTGGGCTACTCTGGTTTGTCTGTGGCTGTGTGTGAGGCTACTCTGGTTTGTCTGTGGCTGTGTGTGAGGCTGCTCTGGTTTGTCTGTTGCTGTGTGTGAGGCTGCTCTGGTTTGTCTCTTGCTGTGTGTGAGGCTGCTCTGGTTTGTCTGTGGCTGTGTGTGAGGCTGCTCTGGTTTGTCTGTGGCTGTGTGTGAGGCTATTCTGGTTTGTCTGTGGCTGTGTGTGAGGCCGCTCTGGTTTGTCTGTTGCTGTGTGTGAGGCTGCTCTGGTTTGTCTTTGGCTGTTTGAGGCTACTCTGGTTTGTCTGTGGCTGTGTGTGAGGCTACTCTGGTTTGTCTGTGGCTGTGTGTGAGGCTGCTCTTGTTTGTTTGTGGCTGTATGTGAGGCTACTCTGGTTTGTCTGTGGCTGTGTGTGAGGCTGCTCTGGTTTGTATGTGGCTGTGTGTGAGGCTACTCTGGTTTGTCTGTGGCTGTGTGGGAGGCTACTCTGGTTTGTCTATGGCTGTGTGTGAGGCTGCTCTGGTTTGTATGTGGCTGTGTGTGAGGCTACTCTGGTTTGTCTGTGGCTGTGTGTGAGGCTGCTCTGCTTTGTTTGTGGCTGTATTTGAGGCTACTCTGGTTTGTCTGTGGCTGTGTGTGAAGCTGCTCTGGTTTGTCTGTGGCTGTGTGTGAGGCTACTCTGGTTTGACTGTGGCTGTGTGTGAGGCTACTCTGGTTTGTCTTTTGCTGTGTGTGAGATTACTCTGGTGTGTCTGTGGCTGTGTGTGAGGCTACTCTGGTTTGTCTGTTGCTGTGTGTGAGGTTACTCTGGTTTGTCTGTGGCTGTGTGTGAGGCTGCTCTTGTTTGTCTGTGGCTGTATGTGAGGCTACTCTGGTTTGTCTGTTGCTGTGTGTGAGGCTGCTCTGGTTCGTCTGTGGCTGTATGTGAGGCTACTCTGGTTTGTCTGTGGCTGTGTGTGAGGCTACTCTGGTTTGTCTTTGTCTGTATGTGAGGCTGCTCTGGTTTGTCTGTGGCTGTATGTGAGGCTGCTCTGGTTTGTCTGTGGCTGTGTTTGAGGCTGCTCTGGTTTGTCTGTGGCTGTGTGTGAGGATACTCTGGTTTGTCTCTGGCTGTATGTGAGGCTGCTCTGGTTTGTCTGTGGCTGTATGTGAGGCTGCTCTGGTTTGTCTGTGGCTGTGTGTGAGGCTGCTCTGGTTTGTCTGTGGCTGTGTGTGAGGCTACTCTGGTTTGTCTGTGGCTGTATGTGAGGCTGCTCTGGTTTGTCTGTGGCTGTGTGTGAGGCTACTCTGGTTTATCTGTGGCTGTGTGTGAGGCTGCTCTGGTTTGTCTGTTGCTGTGTGTGAGGCTGCTCTGGTTTGTCTGTGGCTGTATGTGAGGCTGGTCTGGTTTGTCTGTGGCTGTGTGTGAGGCTTCTCTGGTTTGTCTGTGGCTGTGTGTGAAGCTGCTCTGATTTGTCTGTTGCTGTGTGTGCGGCTGCTCTGGTTTGTCTGTGGCTGTGTGTGAGACTGCTCTGGTTTGTCTGTGGCTGTGTGTGAGGCTGCTCTGGTTTGTCTGTGGTTGTGTGAGGCTGCTCTGGTTTGTCTGTGGCTGTGTGTGAGGCTGCTCTGGTTTGTCTGTGGCTGTGTGTGAGGCTACTCTGGTTTGACTGTGGCTGTGTGTGAGGCTACTCTGGTTTGTCTGTTGCTGTGTGTGAGGCTACTCTGGTGTGTCTGTGGCTGTGTGTGAGGCTACTCAGGTATGTATGTTGCTTTGTCTGAGGCTACTCTGGTTTGTCTGTGGCTGTGTGTGAGGCTACTCTGGTTTGTCTGTGGCTGTGTGTGAGGCTGCTCTGGTTTGTCTTTGGCTGTGTGTGAGGCTACTCTGGTTTGTCTGTGGCTGTATGTGAGGCTGCTCTGGTTTGTCTGTTGCTGTGTGTGAGGCTGCTCTGGTTTGTCTGTGGCTGTATGTGAGGCTGCTCTGGTTTGTCTGTGGCTGTGTGTGAGGCTGCTCTGGTTTGTCTGTGGCTGTGTGTGAGGCTGCTCTGATTTGTCTGTGGCTGTGTGTGAGGCTGTTCTGGTTCGTCTGTGGCTGTGTGTGAGGCTACTCTGGTTCGTCTGTGCTAGAACTCGAAAGTTTTCGCAGAATTCGATGGTTTTCGCAGAACTCGACGTCATTCTGTTGGTAGTTTAGCTGATTCATTCAACTCACTCTGTTGTCATTCAGTTAATCTATGTTAAAACATCTTAAATCATTCAACTCATATCATTTATGAGTGTGTGTTCTGTGGTTAAGTGCGCCATCTGCTGGGTGACTGCAGTAATGCCACCAATGAGTGTCTAATTGAGGCACATTTTACCTTTGCATTTTACTTCTCAGAATTACCGAGCACCGTGTCTGCAAGCGCATTACTCCAGGAACAATGGTTTAGACCACCACTTACAATTTAGTCAGACGCTCTTATCAATAGTGACTTACAACAAGTGCATTCAACCTAAGTTGGTAAAATAACTACAGATCGCTATGATCGCAAGCAAATCTTTTCACAAAGATAGGCGCTGATAGCCATTACAGTGCCTGAAAAGAAGATTTTTAAAGAAGGTTTTTTTTGCAATTTGATAGCAACCTGAAAATGGAACACCACATTGCTAAAGCTGTGAAAAAGTTGCTACTATCAGATAAGAAATATTGGGCAAATTCGACCACATCTGACCGAAGACTCATGCAAGACACTTCTTCACGCACTGGTGACATCACGTTTAAATTATGGAAATGCACTTGTTTATGGTCTCCCACAGATGGCGCTGCAACGTTTACAAAAGGTACAGAACTGTGCTGCTCGCCTCATTACTCGTACAAGGAAATACGAACACATTACACCCGTTCATTTGCGACCAACTTACAAAATGCTTTTAAATGGTCTATCGCCGGCTGAGTTAATTAGTTACCGCCCCATTAACAGAACTCTGATCTGCTTCGCTGCCAGCGCTTTTATTCGTACCGGCTTCACTGACTGTCACACGTGGTGATCGCCGTCTCGCTGTCTGCTCAGCCGTTCTATGGAACAATTTAACACCTTCTCTGATGACAGCGAAATCATTACAAGTGTCTAAAACACTTAAAAGCTCACCATTTTAAACAAGGTTTTTTTATAACCTATTAGGACATTTTATGTGCATTCATTAGATATTGTATATATTAGTTTCTTAGCATATTTATTTTATTATTTTCACTTGTATTACTGAACTTATTTAAAGTATAGTTCTTAAGACTTTTTATTATTATTGTATTTAGCGTTTTTATGGTTATATTATGAGTCTTACTTGTACAAATGAATATATTTAAAGTAGGTTTTTAGAATAGTTTAATGTATTTAATTTGTTGGCAGTTTCATGATCATTTTCTTACTTTTACTTGTATTACAAACTATATTTAAAGTAGTGTTATAGAATATTTTAACATGGTTATTTTGCTAGCATTGTCTAGCATTTGTGTAGGCTATTCTTAGTATAATTATTCTCTTAGCCTTTTTATGGTCTGTCAAATACTACTATGTATGTAAAGCGCTTGAGAGCAATCTCGATTGATCGGGCGCTATATAAGTACTATTATTTTTGGGGGTGATCAATATTTTTAGAGGACCCCCAAGAGTCAGTGATCATTTCGAACACTGGTAGGACTGCACAGTTGAGAAATTGTTGAGATCCAGTACTGCTGGCTGGGGCAGATCTGCAAGTTTCTGTACCTGACGGGATTAAGATAGGATACACAGCATAACTGTTTAAGGGATACTGACTCTTTTTTGTTTCTTTCTCATGACTCATCATTCGTATCGTACTAACAGTTTGTGGAGTTGTGCAGTTGTGAGCAGTGGCGGCTCTGTGAGCAGCACCATCGCACCACATATTTCTCATTCTTATCTCCTTTCCATCAACCGTATCTCTAAGAAAAGCCGAAAGACAAAATTTAATATGTATTTACGTCATCTCATCGGATTCCATGGAACATTCTTTATTAACCTAGAGAGAGGATTGCTACCCAGTGTGGCAACTCTTTGTCTGGTCCACGTCTTCATGCTGCACGGCTCAATGAAACGGGAGTGCAGCGGCTGAATACGTTCCTGTGTCATGCTGGCTAACAAAATGTTATTGTGTTATTAACGGAATCATATGTAAATTGTATAAACATGTGACTCGTTGACAATAAGTTTGACAACATAGGTTTAGAATGCTACGTGAATTTGCACATACCATAATATATTAAACATGTTGTCATGTTTATATTGAAAATAGCCACTGAAATTCTGTTATGTAATTTTATAACAATAGTATTTACCTTTGTCTACACGTGTCTGCATTTTATCTTGCTCTACCATTGTGATATCGCAATAGCACAAGCAGATTCATTGTCATAACAAATGGTTGATAAAATACTGAGACCAATTATGGGGGGGTCTGCCTATCATGTCGAATGTGTGCTGTCTATATTTAAATCCAAGATGGCAGGCAACGCATGATTATTGCATGGTGGCTACTGAAATATATTATTCTAGTGAAAACACATTATTTAGCCTAATACTTGTTAGGTGTGATACCTGCTAACAACCCTATATTCCAAACAAAGATTTAATTGAAATCCCGATACAAATGCCTCATAGACAACCCGATTTGCTTACCAAACTAAAGTGTGTCAGTTTGGTTTGAGAACAATTGAGAAGCGATTGTAAGTCGGTGAAATCAACGACGAGCGATAAAACAATGCAATTAAGCGCAAACTTAATTACTGGCTAAACAAGTTACATTTATTGGTTGCATATAATGTGTAATTACTCAAATATGTACATTTTTAAATGCAGCCGCCAACCCAAATTCAGATTCTTTCTTCAAATATGCACATTAGAAGAGGTGCCAAGTCTCCCGCTTTGGCGGTAGAACACCTTTTTTTCTTCAGTTTAGGTAGCCTCGATTATCCAGGCTCCGCGCTGTGGCGCCACAGTTTGTCGCGCACATCTTCGCCTGGATGCGGAGTGAGGTTCTCGTTGTGACGGAAATTATGTATGCGCCCAGAATCTGGGCGCATACATAATTTGACTAATTCATAAAATAAGATTGAACTTTTATCAGTTTAGACGATGCAATTCGAATTAACTTTAAACTTTGATTATAAGTTGACACAACTGCCCGACTGTAAAGTTAAATAAGATAAAACAATTTGTTAGTGGAGTATCTCGATAATGACGCCCATTGGTTGCTGGCGCTTCATGGGAACTCCTACACAAAATGGAGTGGTAGCAGTGGGTAACAACGAGACCACGCTTCTGCGGCCAGACTCTCTTCTCGGCGAATTCAGAAGGCGAGCCAGAGTCGGATAAGCGAGACTACAAGTTGAGATAATCCTACGGTCTACCTCTTTCGTGTCGCAATCTACGCCAGTTCGATATTTCACGGTATAATTTTTTTCGATGTTATCTTCATTAACCCGGTAAATCTGATTGGTAATTAAAAAAAAAAAATTAGAGGCTATCTTTCTTGCGACATCGTAAACGAGTGGCCATTGTGCAGTATTTTAAATCACGAGTGAGAAGAAAAAGCGATACCATTCGAAATTTAATGCTGAATGGGAAACCGATTTCCCCGAGATTGTGAGCTGCAAAACGGACGCCGAAAAAGCTCGGTGTACCTACTGTAACACCGAGTTTGGGATCGGGCACGGTAAGTGAAACGACGTGAAGCAACACGTGGATCGAGAATCGCACCGGAATCCAGTCACTCACGCCAAAAACAAGTGGTAGGCAGGCAAGACTATTTGATATGAGGTGTCCACCAAAAGCGAGGACTACACTACAGGTAGCAAAGGCGGGGACATTACGGTGCAAGTTCGTCACCGAACACAACTTGCCCTTTGCTCTATTGGACTGCTTCAGCAACTTGGTGCCGTTAATATTTACGGACATTACGCCAAATTCGCTTGTCAACGAGCGAAGACGAGAATAGAGTTCTGGACTTGCCGATTTGCCACAAGGCCACTGGTGGAAATTTGTTTGCAATCGTCGACGAATCCATGCAGTAAGTACACTTATAATCTCTTAGGTGATAATTTACAAGTTTGATTTACTTTGGAATTGGCTATCTCTACCAGGGCAGGCCCCATATCAGGCATATGTCGTAGCCATGGAATATGGGCTATGATTTTGTATTAGTAGCGTGATGCATAACCTAATTGTGCATTACTTAAAGCTATGTCAATATGTGAAGCTGTGAAGTATCAAATGTTCCCTTATCATAGTGTGGAGACAAATACGGCCAATTTGTTGTAATGAACTTTACGAATATTCAAGCTGATAGCTTTGAATTGAATTTTGATACTGACAACATGAATCCTTTTTAATTTGTGTTTGCTTACAGGAAAATCGGCATTCCCTGGAGCAACGTCAAATGTTATTCGTCGGACAATGACATCGTTATGGTCGGCAAGAACAACTCCGTCCTTTCACAGGTGCGAGGGAAGAAGGATCACCAAGTGTTCAACCTTGACTGTGTGTCGCACTTTGCGAATATGTGTGCTGTTGCGATGGTCAAGTGTCTCCACGAACCCGTAGAGGACCTCTTGATCGACACATTTTTCTGGTTTGACAAGAGGTTGGCTTTAGGGGCATTCTATGATATGTGTGACATGAATTACGAAAAATATATTTTTCAATATTCTGATTAGTAAATACATGCAATGTGGTGTCAGATAATTAAAGTTTTAGAAATTACAATTGTTAAAGATACATTTTGACAAATACCGTATTCGTTGTAATAAGGGTACAGTAAGCTTAAGCAAATTTAACACGAAAAAATGCCATGAACTTCGTTCTAATAAGCGTACACCTAAGTTTGTACATCAAGAAGGTGTCGGATGATATATACTCGCTTGGATTCGCGAGCCGAATCACATGGAGTCGGTGGATTTCCTCCAAAACTACTAATGGAAACAGTAGCACAAATCAATATACCATTTGCAAGAGTGTTCAACTTGTCATTAAAAGGGGAGTTGTTCCTTTTGAATTGAAAAAAGCAAACATTATATCAATATTTAAAAATGGTTCGAAAAATAAGTCAGAGAATTACAGACCAGTGAGTTTGACGTCAGTGATTTGTAAATTATTAGAAAGGTTAATTAAATCCCATATGGTGGACTTCCTTGTTAGGCATAATTTATTAAATTAATCTCAACATGGATTCCTAAAAACAAGGTCATGCTTAACAAATATGTCATGTTTTTTGGAAGAAATCACTAAGTGGATAGACAAGGGATCGACAGTAGATATTATATACTTTTCAGAAAGCTTTTGTCAAAGTGCCACATCAAAGATTACTACTTAAATTAAAAGCCCATGGTATCGGGAATGGCATAATCGACTTATTCTTAATATATATCAATGACTTGGAC
Source organism: Lamellibrachia columna (assembly GCA_963662155.1). Taxonomy (NCBI): domain Eukaryota; kingdom Metazoa; phylum Annelida; class Polychaeta; order Sabellida; family Siboglinidae; genus Lamellibrachia; species Lamellibrachia columna. The sequence goes on from OY759273.1 coordinate 4,479,302, forward strand.
AACAATATAACAAGCAACGTTCTGAAATTTGTGGATGACACAAAAGTGTTTAGAAAAGTTAACACTGATTTACAAAACTATCTAGACAACTTAGTTAAATGGTCTAAAAAATGGCAGATGTTATTCAATTTTGGGAAATATAAATGCCTACATAAAGGACACTGGAACTTGGATATAAACTATAATATGGGAGAAACTGGTCTAGGTACTACTGTAAAAGAAAACGTCTTAGGAATAACAATAAATGCTAATACGAAAGTTTCAGAACAGTGTGGTATTGCAGCTTCAAAGGGAAATAACATTCTTGGGTTGATTAGGAGAAACATAACACATAAAAGGAAAAAAGCTAATTATATATCTGTATAAAGCAATAGTTAGACCTCATTTAGAATACTGTATACAAGCGTTGAGACCATATGGTAAGAAGTATATAGATACGCTTGAATGAATACCGAGGAGAACAACTAAGGTTATTCCAGAACTGTGAGACCTTCGTAGTGAAGAACGCCTAAAAGAACTAAGAGGAAATCAGATTGAAGTTTTTAAGATATTGAAAGGGTATTAAAAAATATTGATAGAAACATGCTTTTTTCTCTCAAGTAAGATAGTAGAAGTAGAGGAAATAAGGTTAAATTAGTAAAGGATCAGTGTAGATTGGATATCAAGAAGTACTCGTTCTCACAGAGGAAACTAAATTAATGATACACATTGTCTACGGATTGTGTAATTGGTAGCAGCGTGAATATGTTTAAAAACAAGGTTGATACATATGTCAGGAGGGCGGGTTACATGTAGATGAAAATTGTTGGAATCTCGATAAGCCAATGGCTTCCTTGTCCACTTGCAATCTGGGTCTTTGGCTTCGATGGCAAATCTTGTTAAAAGCTGGCTAATGCCACTCGACGACGACGTAGAACCATTAACAAATCTTGTTATGTTATATTTCAAGTACTGTCTTCTAGTAGCTCAAACTTGTAAAGCCACTGCAATGTTGTTTACTGAACGTTACCCAAGGTCACTCAGTTTTATTATGCAAGGAATTCCGATTTGGTCAATAATAAAATAACAGCGCCGAGTATGAGAGTAAAGAATAAAAAAAATAAGTTAGTATTTTCACCAATCGTACAACTCCTATAACACACACAGTTATAAAGTAACCGATTGAACGAATACCCGTATCCACAGCACTCACCGATCGCGATCGAGCCGGATCGCGATCGAGCCGGATCATTTGTCCCGATCATTTGTACCGTGTAAAAAGTTCCATCGCGATCATACTTCGGAGGTTGGTCGCGATCGCGATCCAGCCAGTACCACGTTCGAGGGGTGCCGTACAAACGGTTTGGGAACGCGATCGCAATCCTGAAGTTGATGCAAATGCCAACCACACCGACGCAAATAAAATACCTGTTGAAATAATTTTTACATTGAAAAACATTTGTCGCAAATTTATTTGAGATATACTTTTTCGAAATTACTTGTACACAAATACTTTTTTCCTGGCCTTTCAAAAACAATTCTTGCCAAATTTGACTTGTTCTATTTTAAAGTTATCTATATAGTAATTATATATAAAGGATATGAGGACATATTGATACTGTTCTAGGTACTACTGTAGAAGAAAAGACTTAAGGAATAACCATAAGCGCTGATATGAAAGTTTCAGAACAGTGTGGTATTGCAGCTTCAAAGGGTAATAACATTCTTTGGTTGATTAGGAGAAACATAACATATAAGGAAAAAAGCTAATTACACCTCTGTATAAAGCAATAGTTAGACCTCATTTAGAATACTGTATAAAAGCGTGGAGACCATATGGTAAGAAGGATATATATATACGCTTGAACGAATACAGAGGAGAGCAACTTAGATTATTCCAGAACTGAGAGACGTTCGTTACTTTTTCGAACAAAAACAATTCTTGCCAAATTGGACCTGTTCTATTTTAAAATCATCTATACTGTAATTATATATATAATGGATGCGAGGACATCTTGGGATATAATGTAAAATCTGGCAGTCGGCGGAAGTTTCATTGCTTTCATCCGTCCTATTCATGGATGGATAACATCTGTTTTATTTAGTATTTTCACAAATAAACAAATTTAATATAAAATACATTAATATTTTTAATTTTAATGGGTTAACTGATGCAGCAACGTAATATGTACTTTAAACATACATTAGTAGAGAATTTATGTTAATATTATCTGCGTGGACCACTCTCTGAAATGTTAATTTAAGTAATTTTATTTCCGAAAAAAGTACAGTGTACTTTAAAAATACGTTTTTCTTTGAAATACAACACAGTCATTAACAACATAGTAGTTATCAACATAGTAGTTTCATCTTATGTCCCGCCGGTAAATACCAGACGTCTTCCGAGTGGCGACTCGGGTTGCGTTTTATTGTTTTATAATCCAAACAGTACACAAGTACACACGACCTAGACATACTACTGTGTTGACCGATCGCTTGACGGATAAAAACTAGGACAGAAAGTACAAAAACATTCCCCATTCCTGAATATGCGTTTACTCCAGCGTTGGCAGCGTCCTCATAGTAGTTAACTCACCAGGAGTAGTTTCATCGTGTCTTCTCTCCCGCCGATGACAACCAGACGTCTTCCCGGTGGGTTAGTTTGTGTTATATTGTGTTGCGCGCGCACCGACCAGTACATAAGTTATTTACGAAGCCCTTCACAGTGACCTAGACATACTTTTGTGCTGACTGGTATCCGCTTTACCGTCTTGTAAATAGCTTCGTGTGTCGCTTTCACTAAATCAATTTAAAATGTCAACATGACATAGTAGCAATATCGGGCGGTCGGGTTTTGCGAATGATGTATCTTTAATTGTGACGCCATTTGTCATATAGTTAAAAACTATGAATAACATACATTATGTGTGAACAGGAAAGAAGATTAGTTCGATTTTCAGAAATAACTGATGAATATGTAGGAACGCTAGAAACAAACATACAATTTGTGATAAGTTGGTAACGTGAGTGACGTAAGATCAGTGACTGGACTCAGAGTTGGAAGAATAAAGTAACCGTGCTAGGCTCTTCAAAACATGTGTTGTTGTTGTTTGTAAACACTAATAAGACCCTTTGAAATCATTTCTTCATGTTTAATTGTACTGCTTTGAGTTGTCTCTGTCAGTTCCCCCTGCGTATCTAGTTTAAATGATTTACGGCACCTGTGCCCTCGTCGACAACCCTGACAAACACCAAAGATCTGCAGTACCCTTCCCTGACAGATGAAGCCTATCTCTCATGAAAAAGTCATTTCTCCCCACAAAGTTTAACCACATGTCTACGAAGCCCACTCCCTCTCCCACACATACCTTCTGTACTTGTGTGTTGATCGTCATCCTCCTACAGTGCCTATGTTCCTGACCCTTGCCTCCAATTACTAGTAACATCCCCGATAATACAATCTACCCAATACGTGCCTTCTTAAGTGTCTTGACCGACCTCCTACACCTACCAACGATGGCCGACCTTCCCGCCTTCTCGGTATTGTTTATTTCCACATGCACAAGAACAGCCCCTCCTGTTCTAGAACTTATGAAATCTCCTACCTACGACTTCATCTACGTTCCTAATGATTGAATCCTCCACGAATACCCGGGCTTTCCTTACCTACCATTGTGCCACTAAATCTGCGAAACTCCTTTCCTGTCGAGTTAATCGTTTACAATTCACTTACTGCACACTATGCCTCCTTCCGTCTTCTTGTGCTCATTCTGTTCCACTGTCTCGCAGACATCTCTCCTTTTCTTTTCTCGCCATTCTCTAGCCACATAGCAATCCTTCTCCGCTCAACCGTCTACCTTCCGTTTGCTGCACACTCTGCCACCATTTTTGGTATGTTTTAATTACAGCGTATTATCTTTGCTGATGTGTTTTCATTGTAGCTTAACACACCATTACTACTGTTTGTCATTGTAGCTTAACACACAATTACTAGTGTGGTGTCACTGTAGCTTAACACACCATTACTGGTGTGTTGTCATTGTAGTGTAACATTACTGGTGTGTTGTCATTGTATCGTAACATTACTGGTGTATTGTCATTGTAGCGTAACATTACTGGTGTGTTGTCATTGTAGCGTAACATTAGTGGTGTGTTGTCATTGTAGCGTAATATTAATGGTATGTTGTCAATGTAGCGTATCATTACTGATGTGTTGTCACTGTAGCGTAACATTAGTGGTGTGTTGTCATTGTAGCATAATATTAATGGTATGTTGTCATTGTAAAGTATCATTACTGGTGTGTTGTCATTGTAGCGTAACATTACTGGTGTGTTGTCATTGTAACGTAACATTAGTGGTGTGTTGTCATTGTAGCGTAATATTAATGATATGTTGTCATTGTAGCGTATCATTACTGGTGTGTTGTCATTGTAGCGTAACATTAGTGGTGTGTGGTCATTGTAGCGTAACATTACTGGTGTGTTGTCATTGTAACGTAACATTAGTGGTGTGTTATCATTGTAGCATAACCTTACTGGTGTGTTGTCATTGTAACGTAACATTAGTGGTGCATTATCATTGTAGCATAACATTACTGGTGTGTTGTAGTTGTAGCGTATCATTACTGGTGTGTTGTCACTGTAGCGTAACATTACTGGTGTGTTTTCATTGTAGCTGCCTTGGTCAATGCCTGTCGACCAATTCCCGGTGATGTCTTTACAATCTGTCTCCCTACACCGCCATCCGACCCACGACAACTCATGTTAATTGATTAGGAGAAATATAACATATAAAGAAAAAGAACTAATTACATCTGTATTAACCAATGTTAGAATACTGCATGCAAAATTGGAGACCATATCGCAAGAAGGACATAGATACGCTTGAACGAATACAGAGTAGAGCAACTAAAATGGTCCCAGAACTGAGAGAACTTAATCATGAAGAACGCCTAAAAAGAATGTGGTTTATCAACCAAGAGTTAAGGAGGAGTTAAGGCGGTTAAGAGGTCAAAATTGAAGTTTTTAAAGATATTGAATGGGTATGAAAATATCGATACAAATATTTTTTCTGACTCATGAAGATAAATGAACAAATTATCTATAGATTGTGTAAATGCAAGGAGCGTGAAAATTTTTAAAATCAAAGTTGACACATATCCCAGGAGGGCGGGTTGCACATCAATGAAAAATGGTTGGACTCTCGATAAGCGAATGGCCTTATCAACGTGCCTTCTGGGCATTTGCCTTGGAAGGCAGTCTTATCACATCTAGCTAAACTCAGTGTCCACAGGTGCCGCAGCAGTACCACGCGGCCTGCCCTCACTACTACTACGCACTCTTCCCACGTCGGCGATGGCCGAGTCGTTTTTCTTTCTCCGGTACCGGCCCCACGTGCTTCCTTTCAAGATGGCGGCCCCACGTGCAACCTTCCAAGGTGGCGGCCCCAGGTGTTTCCTCCTTATTTCTGGAATGAATTGCTTCCTTCCAGGATAGCGGCCCCAGGCGCTTCCTTCCAAGATGGTAGCCCCCTAGGTGCTCCCTTCCAAGATGGCGGCTCCCAACAACCGGTATGGCGTGTTTCCTTCCAAGATGGCGACCCCGCGTGCTTCTTTC